>VUQI01062659.1:20761-44792 GCA_015106735.1 Paratilapia polleni | reverse complement strand
CCACATTTGTAAGGAAAATGCATTTGTGGGTTGAGCAGCAGAGTTGAGTATGTGGGTTGCGCCCATGAAGAACTTGCCAAATCTTTTTTGCCAATGCCAAAATGCCAGCTTATTCTGCTATTGACTCTTGTTTGGTGTCATTTATTGGATTGGATGATGAAGTGTGAAGAAACAAGACATATCGGCAATTCAACAGTTGATTCATTAAACAAACAGGGGCCTCAGTAGCATGTGGAAGAACCATACACGGTCACAACAGCCTGGCACCTCCTCCTCATGCTGGTCACCAGCTTGAAGTTGCCCTATGGCACGGGCCCTATCCAGATCAGTCAAACGTGGCATGCTTGGAGCAGACTGACCGCTGTAGCAGGATCCATGCTCACAGGTGCTGCTAATCAGGCACCAATCAGGCACCTGATTAGCAGCACCTGGGGTACCAGAGGCTCAAAATCGACCAAACACAAATTTCCTTACTTTTTGTGCTAAGTTTATAAACAATAAAAATACATAAAGCCTCGTTAATCATTCTTATCTAAACAAAATTATCACGACCACCAAATTCTATATTTAGTAATAGTATCCTTTGTCTTCTTGTGACCTACACTCAGGTTTTCAGGAGTTTCTTACAAGCTTCATCATCTCTCATTTGGTATTTTTGGCTCTTCCTCATATTTCTGGTCCAATATTTTTATTACCATTGTACCATTGGTCCATAAACTCTTTTATGATTACTTTTTTATAAAGCCCATTAGCCATTTGAAAACTCAAGATGACTGTTGACAAAGGCAAGAAAATATTTTTTTTCAGATAAAGGAAACTAGACTTGCCTTTTTTGAATGATTTTAGTGCCAAATCATACACGTTGGATCATGTAGAAGTCGACTTTATAAGTCTGAAATGTTTTTTTTCAATAATTTGCCAACAGGGGTATAGGTGTGGTAGTAAGTAATACTTTTTGTTTTAGTCACATCTCCTGGATGGACCCCTTACAGTTCTCACTGGTTACCAAATTCTTACCTATGCCCCCAAGAAATCTAGCTGTTTTTGGGGGTTCAGGATTTAGAGTGGGTTGAGTACTATTCAGAAGGTCGGTTGTTTGATCCCAAGCTCCTGCATCCATATGTTGAAGTCCTTTGGCCAGATACTGAACCCAAAGTACCCCTTGATGCATCCATCTGGGTTTGCATGTGTGCATGAGCATTAAAAATGCTTCTGTGGATGCTGCTCGCAGCGTAAAAAGTGCTTTGAGTGGTAGGTGAGAGTAAAAAAAGTGCTATATAAATTACAGTCCATTTGCCATGGACAAAACTAGGAGAGGGTAGAACACAGAGAGCACTGACTAACTAACCTTAAAGGTTGATAATGTAATTAGATCAGTTACATGACTTATCCAATATAAAAAATTAGCTGGGCAGCACAGTGGTGCACTGGTCACCTCGCAGCGAAATGGTTTTAGGTTTGAAAGACCTGCTTTTCAAGTTAACTGTTGATTCTAAAGTGGCTGCTGGTGTGACGGTAAATGGTTATCTGCCCCTCTGTGTTAGCCTGTTAAAAAAAAAGATGACAGGATGTACAAGCATGAGAGACCTTATTCAAGTGTAAAGGAGTCTTCATGCATCAAATACATGAAATTCATTGAATCAGACAGGAAAACAATTGGCACCAGATGAACGTTAAATGTCTGAACCTAGCTGTATGTGTCATAGCACTATGAAAGGGGTAAAAACGTAATCCCTCGACACACAGTGTGCAGCTGCAGTTGTGATCAAATCATTGGAGCAACTTGCAACGTGTCATCACAATTAAGCTCTCGAGAAGTTTCTAAGTTATAAATTTGACTTACTTATATTCAAAAGCATATAAATCAAGAGTAAAACCTCTGAAATGTATCCAGTGGTTGAAATTCTGTAGTGAAACAGCTATTTCCTAAGATGGAAATGATGGTCAAACTGGAAAATTTTGAAAATTCAAGTGGCAAACTAATGGCTCCAGAGGGACAAACATGCAAATTTAGCACTTGTATCCACTTTTGAAAGACTGCTTTAGTTATCTGCTGCACTATTATTGATGGATTTGAATAGTTTTAATTCAGACTGTGCCAATATTTTCTTACACATTCAAGTTGACTTTTTTGTTCTTTCTGCCAGTTGTGTTGCTTTTTAAATAACTGCCTTTGTGTTGTAATGATCTAAATTCTTCCTTGAGCCATTAAGACATCTTCTATAACTTTGCCATGTTTATTACATAAAGGCAGGATTTATATCTGTATAATAGCTGGATCAATTATTTTTGTATTTCTCTTGATATGAAAGACTTAACATTTAAGTCTTATGATGTTTACCAAACCAAGTTTATTCATTGGATTAGTTTTAAAGCTTAAGAAAAGACTATGTGATAGACTGACTGGATTAGGTTTGGTTTCTGTGAGTGATCGGTGACGTATAAATCAATCACTCACCCATAAGCTCCATTGCTGATCAGTTTGATAGTCTGAAAGTCTTCCTCAGATGGTGGCTTGATGGATCTCCCTTTTCCCTGATGAAACATTTTAAAATTATAATTGAAATAAAAATAAAGTGATTCGCTTTCTGTGGCTGTGTGCACGTGTGTTTGTTCGTCACCTCTGCTGAGTCATCGGTCTCTGGAGTGTGTGGACCCTCACTGTCGTAGCTGTCAAGGCTCACGATTTCTGTTGGGACACATGTTAGTTAACAACCAAACCCGATGTGACGATGAAAAGAGACGCCAGGCCTCCCACACCGCTGTGAGCAGCTAAAAAAACTGCAGCTGCTCGAGCATCTTTAACAAAACAAGTTTCACAACTGCTACAAGCAAATCCAACAAAGAAAAATATGAGAATTAAAACAGCTACTTTCTATTACTTTTTCTTCTCTCTTTCAGTTCTCCCTCCTCTTCACTTTGTTCTTTCTCTCCTCATGAGCAGTGGCAGAGGAGCGGCAGCTAATTTCCAGAGTTCTTGCACTCTTGTATGTGACAGCTGCTTGAATGCACTGATTATACAACTGTTTTGTTGAAGCGGGGAAATAATTGAATGATAATTACCTTTTCAAAGCCCCTTTGTAGATATAAACTTTATGTAAGATAAAAGTCATTGAGCTGAAAATTGTATATTTTGTCAGTTTCTGTTTGACAGTGTTTCTCTATGAGAAACCAAGGAAAGAAATGGGAGTGCGAAAGTGTAAGCAGCTATGTGGGCGTGCATTTGTGCCTATGCATGACAATGTAGGTGCTAAAGAAAGTGCAAGATCAAGATATCAGAAGGCACATTGTTAGAAGAGATTACCTCACAAAGACCTAACCAGACACATCTCTCATGAACTCTGAAATAAAACCACAGGGGCTTATTGTGAAGAGTCATTCTGAGCCATTTAACCCATCAGCTAATGTGAGCTCTTGATGGATTAGACTGGGAGTGGCTGAGCAGATGTGAATAGTGAACTGTGAGTTTGGGGGCTGAATTCGAGCCACGATGATTAATGAAAAAGAGAACTGCAGCTGCAAAACCAGACAGCAAATGATCGGGGCAGCTCAGACTCTTCATCTCAATATATCCTCACCCTGGACATAAAGTACAGCTGATCAATATCTCAAAGTGGCAGTCTTTAAAGTCTGACACGGCCACCACCCAAAATAGAGATGAAACAAAAGACTGATGCAACATTCAAAAAATGAATATCAATGAAACTTCAAGATATCGAGTATGGCAAATACAAATCTCGCATCTTTTCTGTGTATTTCTGTAACATGTTTACAGTTAGGATGTCAGGAAGAGGCACAAGGGAGGAGCCATGTTAGCCAAATGAAATGCACTTTTACAACTACTACTGCTGCAAAAGCTTACTAACATACTGGTGGCTCTATTTTTCTCCTTGGACAGTACCAGGCTGGCTCCTTCCAGCTGCATTCAGTCTTTATGGCGAGGTAGGTTAATCAAATCCAGGCTCAGACATGAGAGTGGTATTGATCTACTTATCGAGCTCTGGGAATGAAAGTGAATACTTGAAACCAACAAACGTCTGTTGGAAAAGCATTCTTGCAAATTAAAAACTTGTTTTCATGTTTTTTATTAAATATACACATGTGCAGTAAACCCTGAAACATATAAGTCCTGTCTCTTACCTTCCAGTGGATCCCTGGTCAGTCCCAACTGACTGATAATATATCGAGGGATGTCTGCCTTCATCAGTTGTCCCTCCTTGGCGTGGTCCTCTGCTGCTTCAAGCAGGTGGTAAAACTCTTCTGGGTTGAACTCCTATAATTCCAACAACAAACAGTGAGGAGTCAAGAAAAGCTACAAAACATAAGTACTGTACATGCATCTTAAACCGACATGATCTCAGATACAAAGACTCAAAAGCGTGTAGCTTTCAGGGTGTACATCCAGAGAAACTATGCACTGCTGAAGTGCCAAGTGTGCAACGCAGGAAAATTCAAATCACCACTGCTTGTAACGCTCTGAAAAATTTGAATAATGTTTTCCTTACTGTTCACAGTCCAAACGATCTTTTTTAACACCTTCAGACAATTTCAAAGACCTCCGAAGGAGTTCTGTCACTTCTAGATGTGAATAAACAAAACTCAGCTGCCATCAAACTAGAACAAATGTCACTACAAATTTTCAAGAGATTAAAAGATTTCAAATGTGTCTTACTGGTAAATCATGATATAAGACTTTCATTATTTTCAGACAGTAATGAACATAATATGATACAGTTTACATAGTAACATGTACAGTCACTGGCCACTTTACTAGGTACACCTTTTCAACTGCTCATTAATGCAGATATCTGATCAGCCAATCACATGGCAGCAACTCAGTGCATTTAGGCATGTAGACATGGTCAAAGCGACCCGCTGTTCAAACTGAGCATCAGAATGGGGGAAGAAAGGAGATTTATGTGACTCTGAAAGTGGCATGGTTGTTGGTGCCAGACGGGCTGGTCTGAGTATTTCAGAAAGTGCTGATCTGCTGGGATTTTCCTGCACAACCATCTCTAGAGTTTACAGAGAACGATCCAAAAAACAGAAAATATCCAGTGAGTGGCAGTTCTCTGGGTGAAAATGTCTTATTGATGCCAGAGGTCAGAGGAGAATCATCAGACTGCTTTGAGCTGATAGGAAGGTAACAGTAACTCAAATAACCACTCATTACAACCAAGGTGTGCAGAAGAGCATCTCTGAACACACAACATGTTGAACCTTGAAGCAGATGGTCTACAGCAGCAGAAGACCACAGAAGAATGTTGTGGACTTTTTTGTAATTCTGTGGAGCCTTATATGCAGTACCATGGTCCTGTTTCCTTCACTGTGTAAAATATTTCTTGTATATGGTTGGATTGTCAATAAAAGACACTTGATTTGACTTGACTTGGAAAAGCTGGAAAAGCTGATGAGTCTCAATTTCTGCTGGAACGTTCAGGGTCAGAATTTGGTGTAAACAACATGAAAGCATGGATCTATCCTTCCTTATCTCAATGGTTCAGGCTGGTGGTGGTGTAATAGTGTGGGGAATATTTTCTTGGCACACTTTGGGCCCCTTAGTACCAGCTGAGCATCGTTTAAACACCACAGCCTACCTGAATATTATTGCTGACCATGTCCATCCCTTTATGACCACAGTGTACCCATCTTGTGATGGCTGCTTCCAGCAGGAAAACACACCATGTCATAAAGCTCAAATCATCTCAAACTGGTTTCCTCAATATAACAGTGAGTTCTCTGTACTCAAATGGCCTCCACAGTCACCAGATCTCAATCCAATAGAGCACCTTTGGGATGTGGTGGAACAGGAGACTTGCATTATGGATGCATAGCTGACAAATCTGCAGCAACTGTGTGATGCTATCATGTCAATATGGACCAAAGTCTGTGATGAATGTTTCCAGCACCTTGTTGAATCTATGCCACAAAGAATTAAGGCAGTTCTGAAAGCAAAAGGGGGTCCAACCCGGTACTAGCAAGGTGTACCTAACAAAGTGGCCAGTGAGTGCATAATATAATATAAATATATTAATGTCAGCTGTTATTTTTTTTCAAGAGGGTATATTCTATAAAAGGTCAAATAATTTTGAGAACTGCAGGACTAAACACTCAAAAATTTTATGATATTTAATTTAGATAAGACTATTAAACCAAGCAGATATTTACACCGTGGAAGCTATAAGTTAAGTTTTTACTATTATTTCTACTTATAGTATTTATTTTAATTAATATTATCAGCCTCTATACTGTTTTTTTATACTTCAAAATATCAAAACTCTCGTGTCAGTGTGTTGATAACATATAGTAACAAAATGTTTTGCGGTATATGACACGATAGATTGTTTTCCAATACTACAGCGGAGTACTAAACCACATCTTTATAGTCTGGAGTAACAAAAGGATGTGATAACAGCTAACACAGGTTGAACATTAAGAAAATGATGTTATGTTGTGTCACATCACATGAACAGAAAGTAATTCTAAAAGTATGCCCATCTTATAATCATAAAACTAGATTTTATTTCAACCTGCAGCAAATTCATGACCAAACACCATTATGGGGCTGTCAAACAAACACAATCAGTGTTAATACACTTCCCAACTTTAAATTGCTTTCTTGAAAACGTTCATTTTTTTCCACAATACAGCCTTTTGTGTTGCCTTATGGGATTCGGTTTCATTCCTGTTGGTGGAATAACGTTTTGATTAGAAAGCCTGGGGCAGCCAGGATCATTTCCTTCCCTGCTCTCTCATATCTGCTCCCTTCGACCAGAGAAAAAAAGAATGAGTACGGAGACGGGGAATTAACCTGGCTCTCTGATACTTTGCTCTGCTGGAGGATAATATTCTTGCAGCTAACAGCCTTCTGACTGTGTGACATTTTCACCAAATCAGACCTTGCGACTGACTTGAATGCTAAATGAACTCTACGGCCATGGACAACATTTCATCTGTGTGTGTCTTCTCTTCTCTAACCCAAGGGCCATGAGTATCTAAACTCCCCTCCACATCCTGACTGACCCTATCGACCTCTTCTGACGGTCGCCTTGGCAACAGAAAGATGAGCCGGGAAGGGTTGGGAGGAGGGACCGCACCATCAATCAGCGAGCTGATATTCAGGTGTGTCCTGTGTATATAGAGAGGCCTGTTATTACTAAATAAGTTTTGGTGAATTAATGTATCAGCATGTCAGGGATACGGCTCCGTCGTCGAGCTGATTTGGTGTTCTGTGGTGAAGACGGACAAGTTGAGGAGGTGGAAATAATATTGCTCAGTTTCAAGATAAGAGTGAAAAATATCCTGCAGCAATAATCATGTAATCTGCTGCAGGAGAGCATGTCTGAGGTACTTAATGACACAGCTCGAACAAAACCGTGACCTCTACTGTATAATACAGCATATTCCTACATTCATACACATCTCATGTGTTAAGAATGCTGAAGGTAAAGCAGCATTTACTGGAAGCAAGCAAATGGATATTAGAAGCTATTTCTAAATGCAAGCAAAGGAATGGAATGTGCAACTCAAGAGAAGATAGAGGTAAAAAATAATGGCACATCTACTGGTTTGGATTTAAACAAAATCACAAATTTATGGCAATCTGGTAACTTGCATGTCTAAAGTTTTAAAGTTTCATGGAGTAATTAAACGTGGGACAAAATATCGACATGGTATGTTGTCTCCTCTTGTGATACTTGTGTTATTGATTCTCTGACACCAAATGTTGATATTTTTGTTAAAACATGAGGTACTCCTCGGCAATTTGGCTTATCAGAGTCACTACTAGAGCTAATTTATTGAACTGACACATAAATAAATCCCAACAGTGAAATGAATAATAAGAATACATAAAATGAAGACATAATTCCTGCTTTGTTGCCTTTTTAGACATATTAATTAATAATCGTATAGCTTATCGCATGTATCGTTACACCATTATTATCATTATCAAGTATCGTGAAAGTATTGTATTGTGACTCGCTCTGATTTCCACCCCCAATTTTATTTACAAGAAAATGTAATGTAACAGTGAAGAACTGACATGAAATACACTATGTGGACAAAAGTACTGGGCCACCTACACATTAAACCTACAGGAGCTTCTCTGCTATGTAAATCCATGCCATGAAGCTCCCGGCGCACAGTTTTGTGCTGATGTTAATGCCAGAGGAGGTATGAAGGTCTGCAGTTACTGAGTCAGCAGAGCGTTGGAGACTTTTACACACTATGCGCCTCAGCACTCAGTGACCCCGCTCTGTAACTTTAGGTCACTTTGTGGCTGAGCTGCTGTGGTTCTTAAACACTTCCACTTCGCAATAATACCACTTACAGTTGATTGTGGAATATCTAGGAGGGAAGAAATTTCATGAACTGACTTGTTGCAGCGATGTCATCCTATTACAGTACCAAATGTTTGTAAAGGCAGACTGCATGGCTAGGTGCTTGATTTTATACAACTGTGGCAATGGGACTGAAAACACCTGAATTCAAAGATTAAGAGGTGTGGCCCAATACTTTTGTCCATATAGTGTATCTACCACCTTGGTATTTTTAAGCATGTCCTTTATAGTTTGGTTTATCTCATGTCTCACGTTTCCATGTGTTACATGTGTGTGTTTCTGATTGGTGATAAGTGTGTTATGTGTAGGCTGAAGTTATAATAGAATAAAACCAAATCAAGCAGAGTTGTTTTGAGATTCTAATATGCAGGATTTAAAACAAAAAATCTCAGGTTATCAGATGGCGCATCCCCACATGGTCACAGTCCTGACTCAGTAGGTGATGTACTTTGACAGCCTTGTTACTTTCTTTACTTTCTTCCATCAAAAACAGAATCTACAGGCATTTTACAGGCTCAAATTGCTCCCTATGAATTGTCTGACTTCTGAGACAGTGGTGTTTGCCATGTTTGATGTGATCATATGCAGGTGTTCATTTTTTAGGTGTACAAAAATTATATAGGAGTGCTTTTAGACCCTCTTGTGTAATGCCCCAAATTCTGGCTCCAACACTGTTAACCACACTGTGCTGATATTCAAACTTTTTAAAATCCAATTAATTATTCCTTACAATGGTTCAACCCATATCTCTGGAGAAAAGTAGAATATATGAAGGTCAACAGGGAAAAGACCACCCATTAGTAATGGGATACCCCAGGGATCAGTTCGAGGTCCGTTGCTAATTGGCATATATATCAACGACCTACATCAGACATGTTCCCTGGGTCGGTAGTCACATGTTTTTACACCTACTAACCCTGTATAGACACACCAGGATTGTTATTGTATTATATTTTTATAACTGTATAATAACTGGACCTGTACAGTTTTTTTTTCTTCTGTTCTTTTTTCACTATTGTATTGTATTGTATTTCACTCTTGTAGATTTTGCTGCAAACGCAACTTGTTTATACTTGTATGTTGCTGTGCCAATGTTTTTGTTACATCCATGTCAAATAAATCAAATCAAACAGATAAAGAAGACATGGTGCCTTGTCTTTCACTGTTAAAACAACTACTGGTAAAACAAATGCAATGTAAAAGATTAAACGAGCCTGTCTGGAGTGACAGCATAGCTTCCTGCAGTGACACATTTATGTTTCATCAGTTCAGACTGAATGAACAGTAGACATTCTGCCCTACTTCTGCTCATTCTTTACTGCCAATTCAGCATATTCGACCCCCCATTTCCATGTGGGAGGACAGGAGTGTCTTTGAGGAGCTTAATGGGGGTAGAAAATGCCTCCAGAAAAATAGAAATCACTTGATTGAATAAATGGTAATTTAATGCAGAGTCTGGATTCTAGATGTGTTTGAAAGTTTAACCACATGAAGGCTACACACAATCAGATAGTGGGGTGAAACTCACCAAACACTCCAGCAGCCTGGCAGGACGAGATATGATGATGAAGAGCTTTTTGACAAGCTCGATGACGAAGTTGAGCTCTGAGCTCTCTGAGCGCTCATGTGCCTGATGAAGAAAGACAGAAAGAGGGGCAGACAGGGTCAGTTAGTGAGGTTTGGAGGCAAAACACATCACTTTACATTCCTCTCCACAACTCACGTCATGCAGCAGCTTCTCCAGGTTCTCCTGCAGTTCACAGAAGTAAACGGTGGTAATGACCCCCTCACGTGATTTGGTCAGGCAGTCTCTGGCCAGCTCAGTTATCTGGTGGTGGATGAAGCTGAGAACCCCATCAGCAAGTGGCAGAACACTCTCCGGGGAGTAGTTCTGGATGAACTCTGCCAGCCGCTCCTCCATCTGAGCTGTGGCCTAATTGGAGACACGACAGTGGTTAACAGTCAGTGAGTATAAGATAACAGTATATTGTGCTCAACTACCTTCTAACACATTCTGTATAAATCTGTTTTTCTGATGGATTACTAAAACACTACGCTCATTGTTTTCTGTGCAAGCCTTTGTGGTAGAGCCTTGATGGTGTTTTATGCAGACACTTCACTGTTCGAGCCCCTGCAGAAAAGCAGGATTTTTTATGACATTTCTTTCTGAGGCTGCAGATACTCAGCCCAGCTACGGTACCTAGACTAAACTCACATACAACAAATGATGCGACACAATGTGATGCACCCTGTGTTTGGGGCTTGTTCTTTGGGTTGCTATATTCAGCTCTTTTGACTGTGATGTTTGCATCATATTCATAACCCCCAAAAGATTTTTTTTAAATCAAACTAACCTTAAATATGTGAACATAAAACAGGCTGGACATGAGACCTAAAGAGGTCACTTAAATGTCATATTAGACTTTGCACACTTTGTGTGTAGTTTCTGCACACAGTCTTGATTTGTTTTCACTTTTCTAACCATGATAACTGGATGTTGAGCGCGTTTTTGTGCTTTTACTCTCTGTATGTGCTTCGGCTACCTATTATTATGCCACAGTAAAGTGCTACTTTAGAGAAGTAATGTGCCTTTTCTGACTGTTTTATTTTCAGAAATTAGCAGTACTCATATACTGTATGGTGCAGCAAACAATTATCTGGAATCATGTTACTGTTATTTTCTAATAAGTAAAGACACTTAAGCTCATTTAGTGGTCATTACCATTAATCCAGCTAATGGGGTGAATCACCCAAATACTGCATGTGGTACAGCAAAATGTATACTGTACATATAGTTTCTTAGGAAGAGCACAGAGAAATCTAAAGGTTTCGTTAGCTGGGATCTCCCATCTATGTTACAGTTTTGCACATTTTTTTTTTTTTTACAGAAGCCTATTTCAGGCATGCAAATGCTAATTATTCTTATAATAACACTGAAAATGCAGTGATGTTGAACCTGTTTTCACCATCCTGGGAAGTGTATGTGGGAAGACTTGTTAGTGCTGCTTTACAATGCATCACTGTGAATGAGCAGGATTATGGTGTGTGTGTTTGTGTGTGGCAGGTGTTTGACGACACCTGAAATGTGAAAGACCTCCTTGCACACACATCACTGTTCATCATAATAGTTGGATTTCTAAGACACTGAGTCATGTATTCATGTCTCAGGGTCATGAAAACAAATCTAATTGATTTTTTAAATCACAATCTGCTAAAGCATTTTAGACATGGATGACCTTCTAATCATTTTCACGCACAGTGGTGTCAACAGCTTAATATGAAGCATGAAATAAATAATGAGTGGTAAGCATTGTTTAAAGTAATGAGCAAGAGACGTGTGCATTAGGGAATCTGTGACCACGAAGCTGAAAGCAGCTTAAGGTACAGCAGCAGAAAACCCTGAAAATGTAATGTTCTATTAACTGAAGATAAGCAGAAATGAACACAAAGTGCACACTAAACTTTTAAAGAATTAAATAATAAATTCTAGTTAAAAAATGTCTTGAAATGGCTTGTGTATTATCCATGATTCACAAGGCTGCCCACATGTTGAAGTGTCCTTAGGCACAACACTGAACCTCAAATTGCTCTTTGTTTACAAATGCAGCCAGTGGTTTCATCATATGCCATCCCTGTTTTGCTCTACACAGTCCATGTGGAGAGCAAAAGAGGGACGGCTTGCTCAGATATGACTGTTTAATTGCACCTGGACTACAAACGGAAACCAGAAAACATCCATTGTCCACTCGCCCCCTGCCTAGAGATTCTATATATTAAAATGCAAAATCTGTTTAAAGCAACCTCAGGCTAACAAGAAGCTTAACTCAGTTCTTTGTTTCTTCTGCAACTAGAACTAAACATTTTATCTTTGAAATTTTTTTTACAACATCAAAGAAAGTAAGTGTAGCTTTCATGCACTGTCTGATATTCTACGGGAGTTGTTTTTTAGCTTTACTTGTTTTGTTTACATGTTCAGCCCCTATGGCACTGACATATCATCAACTGCTTACTTGAAACATCAGATTCCTGCAAGTAATGAGTCACTTTGGATAAAAGGAACATAACAAATATTTTAAATGTAGCTGAGAGATGCCCATTGCCAATATGCATATTGCTTGTGTGTGTGTTTGAGGTGTGTTTGGAGATACAGTTTACACTTATGTATTTGTTTGTGTGAGCCTGACCTTGGGGAAGCGCTCCTTGTAGACATGGTTCATCATCACTATTTCATTGTCATAGCAGGATGGTGAGCGCCCCGGGCTGAAAACAGACAAACAGAAAGCAGGAGTGTAATATACAACACCGACTGAGAAAATCAAAGAAGTTAGCACTGAGCAAAACAGAGTGAGAGGAGGCAGCTGAGAGAGATGCAATTCTGTATTTTCCACCTGAACGAAGAAAATTTTCACCGCTTTCCCTCACGTCCATCCTGTCAGTATATTATGCTAATGAACTGATCAGAAATTCAGTGCACCGTGATTCTCTAGTGGATCCAGTGCCTTCCTGCATCTCATGCTTCACTCCTCCATCGCGAGCGTGGCAAAGATGTCAGATGCAAGCACGTACACATAAGAGTTCATCTTTCAGAAGATGTAAGGCAAAGCAAAAGCAACATATGGCAGCAAAAAGCTACTTTAATAACTTTATTTCACCTTTATTTGTCCTACGCTGATCTGTACATTCACATAGAAAAAGCAACTTATGAAAAGTTGGTTACGAGAAAACACGTTATAATTTAGCTTCACTGAATATTGTTGTGATAATAAGACGTGTGAATGTACACAATAAGGAAAGTCTGTGCACTGAAGTCACAAGATTTTATCTAGGCCAGTGACTGCGGATGAGCTTACAATGAAAACGGAATACTGATGAGTAGAGACGTGTTGGATGTAGTTAGGACACGTTGCATCCAGAGGGGAGGCTATAATAGGTGTGGCTGGAGGGAGTGTACACCAGGGGCTTCAGCTATTAAAGAAGCTGCTGCACCCTGGAGATGCTCAACACACTGGAGGCTGGACAGCTACTGATATAATGACAGTGGTGGAAAATATCCTAACCCTAAGTACAGTCACATAAACACTGTGCTACAGTTTTAAGGTACTTGTACTAAATTTGAGTATTTTTTTCTACTTCTACTTCAGTGCATTTCAGAGAAAAATATTCTTTTTTTTCTCACTTGTATAGATTTTACAGAAAGAAAATATATAATTAAACTGAAAATTATTTCATATATTTATCCAACCAGTAGTAATAGCTTAACCCAGGGGCAAACTGCTAATTTTGCAGGGTAACCTTATATGCTGTCACATCAGATTTTCATTACACGTGATCAGATTATCACAAACAATATAATTCATTTATTTTTGTGATATCTATAGAGATTATAAAAAAGAAAAATGCAAAATACATTTTTAATTAGCGTGTTAATCACACTTAAAACCCAAGTGTAGGTAGGAGGAAAGCATGTGTAACCATAACTGTACAAAAGCTATTCACAAAGAACAATTGTTAGGATAGCATGTGTGTTAACAATATGATATCGAAATTAAATTTTCAAACATTATGAATTCTGAGTTTTCAAAGGTATGCCATGCCACAACAGACTATTAGTGTTTTAGATCGTGTTTTAGATTGATAAGAGGCCTGTACTACAAAGCAGGATTTTGTCTAATTCAGGTAACCCTGCTCCAGAGTGGGTTAGGTTCCAGTTTAGAGATCAACAGGTATGAAATCCCTGCCTACAGACCAATCAGTTCTCTGGAAAATATTGTCACCATCCCTCTGGCCTCTGTGCCCAGACAGTAGAAGGGTCTACATTTTTTGTAATAGCATCTAATGTCTTTGTGCTTCCCTCATGAGCATCAGTGATAAATGTAGATTTTTAGATGCAACGTTTTTTTTTTCCTGCTGGCTGCAAACAATTTTACAACAACTTTGTTGGTCCATAAGTATTAATATATAAATTGGGACACTTATTTGTATGTGTGGACTTTATAGCAATTGCGGGTAGGCAAGGTCTACATTTGAATTCTGTTTTTGTATGAATTCTTTATTTGCTCTCAGACCATTAAACACTATCGGGGCTGCAGCTGAAAGAGTAAAAACTAAAACTGTCTTATGCAAATTTAAGCATTAATTTAATGGAATACCTGATTATAATCCATCAGATTCTCCTGTTTCTTCACGATAAAGCTGCGATATTGATAAGTCTGTTAACTCACACAGTTGGTATTTTTGACGGCTTTTCTTCCCGCCTTCAAATAGGCTAAACTTTATTAAGAAAGCAGCTCTTTTCCAGTCCTACTCACCAAAACGTTTAAAGCGTTCACACAATCAAACAACGCTTTTAACACTAAACTACTGTACAGAGCTTTTCCTCTCACACTGCTGATTTATCTGCAGCAGCTGTGTTACTTTCATTCTGTATTATGTGTGTAACCTCTTCATATTTTTGTAATATTACAGTTTACTCTTCCTTTTGTAAAATCAGCTGCGGTACACTAATCAGTGTGACTGGTCAGATGTTGCCAACGCCACCCATTTCATGTGAAAACCCTGGGTTAACTTAGTCAGTTGATAACCAGTTTCATGTGACTGCTTATCCTGATGTTAGGTTAACTGAAGCCAGATAACGGAGGGGTACCCGGGGTATGTTGAACTCGCTTCATAGTACAGCGCCCTGGCCCCTCACTGACACTTATTTTTCAGCATTCTTTTCCTCTCTCCTCCAACTTTCCTTTTTATCTGTGGGGCTTGTCTTACATTACCTGGTTCACATAGCCTAAGACAGACATGCTGCACGCACACATTTATGTGTGTCTTTGGCATGTGTACTTGCGTGGCATGGATACTCTTGGGAGAAAGCACACAGTCTCCATCTGTGGATTCTACTCTGTCCATAAACTGTTAGCATATCAAGCTGAAAGTTCAGGCTGGCCAAAACAACCGGCAGGCCACCAGAAAATGTCCTAGTTCCCAATGGCCAGTCCGCCCTGGTTTAACAGTAAGCTTAGTGCTAAAATGTGTTTTTCTTATTGTCAACAAATCTCATAACATTACCAACAATGCACTAGTGTGTCATTCTGTACTTTCAACCTTTGTGTGACACTGACTATTCAAAGACCATTTATACCTACTGAACAGTTAAATCATTAAAAACAGGACCTAAATACAGTATATAGCCATATGTATATAGCTGCTTACCTTAACAAATACTTAAACTGCAGTAAATACTACTTTTTGGAGTGTCTATATTAGAGAGGAAATTATTTCAGTACATATTTATTGATCTGCTGATCTTGACTGCTCTTAGCTTACCATTTACTGTTAGCGATTACATTAGCTTACAATTATCATTTGGGAAAGTTTCTCAACCATTTATCCATAACTGTTAGCTTACAGTTTTAAACATTTATTCAGTACTTTAAATTACTACACCATGTAACATATTTTTATTATGTTTAGTGATGTTTTGTAACTATTCTGTATTATTTTCAGCTAATAATTTGAAGTGTTAATCAATACTTGTTGCTAACAATTTGGACCGCTAGCGATATTTTCAGCTAGCACTTTCCAACCGTTTAGTCATAATTTTAGCTGGCTAACAATTACATAACAACTTTAACTGTTTATATATGGTTTTAGCAAACTATGATCACCCTTTCTTTCTGTTTGAATTTTCATCATATAGTTAAATCCTTTAGTTTGGCTGTCTATAGAGCTGTCAAAAGTACACACATTGTTCATTCAAGTAGAAGTATAGATACTTGCATTAAAAATATATTTAATATATATAAAATATATAAGTTGAAATATTGATTCAACTTCTTTACTGAAGTAAAAGTGAAAAAGTACAGGCTCTGAAATGTACTCAAAGTATAAGAGTAAAAATTTGCTCTTTGAAGGACATTTCTACCAGTTATTTCTGTGTAAAGCTAACTGAGCAGTGTCTTCATTTTTTGGCATGATATTGCTAACCGTACTTTTTTCTGACACAGGCGTGTCTTTGCTTTGCCCTCGTGTTCCCTGCTTATGCTTTTTGCCTCTTTCATCTCTACATGTTTTACGTCAGTCCCACTCAATAAGCACCGATGATGGATACACCAGTAGGACTGTCTTTCATGTGTCATTGTTCCCTCCATTTAGGTTCAAATCAGTTTGATGTGGGGAAGGCGCTCAGTGATGTTAAATGATCAGTAACTCCCCTCAAATGCATTATAACTAAAATAATAAGCCTGTTTTGAAAATGTAAGAAAGTAAAGATTTTTGTGTTAAAATGTAGGGAGTAAAAGTATAAAGTTGTCAGAAAAATCAATAGTCAAGTAAAGTACAGATACCTGAAAACTCTACTTAAGTACAGTAATGAAGTTTTAGTACTTTGTTACTTCCCACCTCTGGTTGTCAACTGCTTACTATTGCACACCTCTTGCTATTAAATTGTAATTTCTGTTTCTTTTTCCAGATTATTTGGGCTAATCAGCACTTATTCCCTGTACATGAACCCTGGGGAGGAATCACGGCTCTAGTGCTTATGACATCACTGCTATACTAAGATGCAGAGTTCAGTACTTTTAATGATAAAGGAGTATTTTATGGTGTTGCATTGGTACAGGTACACCAAGGACTTAAAGGACCACTATTTATTAAGGTAGACACGTCTACAAAACTGAGCACTGGGAAACAATGTGTCTGATGAAAAAGACCTAACAAACCAAATGTCCCTTCTCTATAAATGGGAGCTGCACAGAATAAAGCTGCACCGGCACATTCACAAAAGGCGAACTGTCTGAATTAATGACCGAGAGCACTCCAAACCTCTTAATAACAGAAAGAAGTTGGTCCTGCACAGTAACTGAATAGTCTTTAATGGCTGCTGAATGTCCTTTGATAACAGCTTGGTATGTTGAATTTTGGCTATTTTTGTTATTTCTTACACAGAATACTCAAACATTTACAAATAAAGCTTTGAAAAATGTTGATATCTTTTTAAATAGTATAAAATTCTCCAGAGACACTGTCACAAAACTGGCCTGAAACTTTAAATAATACATCACAAAGGAAAATGTCAATGCATAATTTCATTTTGCTCATCTTTACCGACCTGCTAAGGGCATCCTTCATTTACTTAAACAGTTTCTTGCCTGTGGCCTGTCACCCTCTCACCTGAGGCTTCGGGAGCGGGGACGGACGTGTGGCGAGCGGCGGCCACCGTCATCGTCTGTGATGCTCTCTGTGCTGCCAAAGTGCTTGGACAGGAAGTGCAGCTCATCCATGGTTGGCTGGAAGGGCAGCTGGTGCAGACGCTCCTGGGATGAGCTGGATGACTGGAGAGAGACGAGAGACATGAAAAAGATGCAAGGTTAAAAAGTGAACTGTCTGTCGTTTGATTTTTTTTAAAAGCCTTTATAACAGCTGCAAGATCAATAGTTTAAAAATAGACATCCAGTGATGAAAAAGAACATCAAAAGCAAAGAGAAGAGAAAAGAAGAGAAGAAAAGAGAAGAGAAGGACAAGGTGTACTATAATGTGAGTGGGTGTAAAGATCTGAAACAAAGAGGCGACTAAGTTAAAAGAACAAGGAGAGAGGTGGAGAAACAAGGAAAATATCCAGAAGGAGTTAGTGTAGGAGTGCAAAACAGAATAATGTGGACCGAAAAACAGAGCAAAAAGACTGCGGGGAATGAAAGAGTCACTCCGAGTAAAAGTTGACTGCTGGTTAAGCATCTCATGCCTCAGGGCGATTAATGGCAGCGCTGTTTGGTTTTAAACAAAAGACTTTTCTTCAGCACAGGAGGGAAAACCAGCCTGGATCAATGGGAGCCTTAATGAACACATCTCCCAATGGGACACTATGGTTGGCTTTGGCCACACAATGATTTCTGCTATAAAAATCCATTAGAAACTCCTTTCAGGTCTTAGCCACTTGCAAGCTGCAGAAAAGCCCAGAAATTGCAATGTTGAGAGTGCAATCAACAGAATCAATTAAGAAGTTCCCTAAAGACAGAGAAAGATTGGAGAGTGAGGAAAGCCACTGAACATGATGGATGTCATGAATAAATAAAAGTTTTATATGATTTTTTTGCTCCTTTCAGAGTCACAGGTAGTGAGATCATCAAAACACATGTCCTCTCAAGCATCATCTAAAGTTAGTTTTCTTATGATGGCGCCACAGCTGAATCACTGGTCAGTCAGCCTTAACGCTTCTGTAGACCTTTAATGGCTTTGAGGCAAAACAGAATGCAAAATTACTCTCTGCATGGTTTCCCTAAAAGATATTTTGAAGAATATGCAGATGCACTGGGTGCACTGGGCATATAATGGAGTGAGAAAGACTTGCAGTTGAGAATAGCCTGAAGAGCAAATTTTTGAAGATCATAACACATGCTTATCTTAACCAGCTTTAGAGCAAAATATGAAGTCAGTTCCAGAATGGACAATCCACTGCTGCAAATCTCATGTGAAAAAGTGAAAATGCTGCAGAAACATTTGGCTTTTAGTGAAATTTCTTTAAAGCTTTACCCTTTTATGGAATAATTCTTTTTCACTGTAGTTTCTAAAACTGTCAAAATTGTATATAAATAGTATATGCAGCAGCCCCTTTCAAAGAGTTGAAAAAACAAGTTGGGCTGAAAAACTCTTTTTATCTTATCTGGAAATAAAAATCTATTATAAAGCCACTGCGGTCTAGGGGCATAAACATAAAAAATGGCCCAACAATGTACAGGTTGTATACTTTACTTAGGACTACAACAAAATGTGCATGCAGCACCTAAAATGGTCCAAAAACCTCAAATTGTGTTGGCACTGTTGTGCATTTGCTGTGGTACTTCACTTTTTTTAAGCTGGTTGGGATTTTACAGAAAATACATGTCCAACCTTGTCTGATAATTTGCATACTTGGTGTGAAAAGGGCCATTACACAAAAACTGTAGTAGTATAGCAGAAATTACATAAATTTGATGTATACATATCAAAACATGGTTTCTTCCTGACACAAGGACTTTCAGTGACACATACAACTTAACAGATGTGATAGCAAAAGAAAACATGTCTCATTGTTGAAAGACAAAAACGCTCTTTCTGTTTCTGACTACAATATCAACTGCTGTACAAGTTAAAGGGGGAAATTTAAAAAAAATGCATTTCTGATCGATAGTTGTTCACAGTTGATTTGAACTGAATGATGACTTGAAAATAATAAAATCTGAGCACTGGGAGTAATATGACAAGCTTATATCTGCCCTGGTGTAAAATCACTGTGTTGCTGTGTGAAGCAGCATCTAAGCAGCAAAATCATCTGTAGAAAAAGAAACTGGAATTAGGATTCTGCAGTTTTCCTCATCTCGTCACACTCACTGACCACTTTATTAGGTACACCTGTTCAACTGCTCTTTAATGCAAATATCTAATCAGCAAAATCACATGGCAGCAACTCAGTGCATTTAAGAAACTGCTGATTTCCTGCATCTGAAACTGCTATATTGTCAGTATAAACAATATAGCATCTAAGGTATGTTTCCAGCACCTTGTTGAATCTATGCCATGAAGAATTAAGGCAGTTCTGAAGGCAAAAGGGTTTCTAACCAGGTACTAGCAAGGTGTACCTAATAAAGCGTCTGTGAGTGTATGTCCCCTTTCTGTTCACACTCCCGACTGTTTCTGTCGCTTTTCTGTATAAAATTATGTCCTATCTACCTCTACATATACAAATCTCCTTAACACACACATGCACATTGTCCTTTGATCTGCTCTGTTCAGTATGCAGGGGTCCTGCTGTAGCTAATCAAGCAAGTAATGGCCCACGTAAGAACCAGCAGAGCACTGAAAAGTGATGGGATGGAAGGCAGGGTAGGAGGAGTGATGGAGGTGGAGAAGAGTATAGAGAGACAGAGCAACCATCTTCAATCTCAGTAAAAACAGATCAATGATTTACCTACAGTGTGTGCGTGTCTCTACATGTGCAGCTGTGAGGAGAAGCACGGGAGGCAGTCAATGAAAGAAATGATGTGTGAAAGACAGAAGAGATGCCAAGGAAATGACTGCGTTGAGGACGGTACAGAAATGTACAGGGAGTGGATTATGAGTCAACGCATCCACCTGAGCATCAAACACATTAAGGTCCATTTCTCAAATGGAGTCTTTACCAAATGGGCCTTGGCAGTGTTCAATTCTCTGGGTAGTCTCTTATGCTGCAAACATCTTGCACTCAAGAAGAAAGCCAGCATTGTTGTTGTCTCTCTGTTTGCTTCAAATTGAGTTTCATTTCCACCTACACTCTCTTTTATTTGTCTCTGTTGCCCCTCTATCATCCCTCTCTGCCTCTCTGAGGAACTGATGGATAGAGAAATAAATACTGGAACAGGCAGAAATACAGATTGGTTCCATTTCAATTATCTCTGCTCCACTTTTTCCAGAAAGGCCAAGTCATCAGTTTCAGATAAATCAGGTTGAACATATCTTAGCAACTGATTACTTATTTTTAGTTCTGGTTTACATGTGATGCATGTTCTTGCCCCTCAAAAGCTTCTTAATAGTCATGTGGGACTGACTAGAGAAATTACAAAGTCAAAGAGTGCAGGGGTGTGCGTGTTTGTGTATGCATGGCATTTAGCTGCAACTGTGGCGTGTAATCATTTCAAAGCCAAACGAAACAAAAGTAGTGCATGCAACTTTAGAACATGAATTCAGCCGCGCCAGAGCTGATTTTATGCATGAAAATATATGCAAATGAATTCTTTGAGTGAAATCCATATTCATGCACAGGATATAAAACGCACCTCATCTATTTAGCAATGGAAGAAAAATCTAAAATAAAGTTCTGGTTCATTTCATGACTTAGGCAGCAAATTAGCCAAAGAAAAAAAACACATACTTCACATTTTAGTGTTATTTTCCATGTTTCTCTGCTAAAAGTGTAGATAAAAGACAGTGAGATGTCTCTGATGCCAAGGGGTTTCTCCGCCACACTTTTGAGAGGGAGGAGAAAAGGTCTACAAAACAATATAATGACCACAGAGGTTCAACAATTTACTTCAGAAGGTTTATATGGAGCTCGCTGCAGATGCAGGAAAGTTGCAATGCAATCACATTTGTTGCATGGTCAGTTACGTTGATAACATCTTAAAAAGAGAATATATATATATATATATGTTTTCATATATTCTCCTTCTTTAATATTTGTATGCCCTAGGAACAAGTGTCCTTAAGCGTTCAAGTACTTAAATACTAAAGAACCACTTAACTACCCAGCGTGGCCTACTCGCTGTATCTCCTGAGCTACAGCTGCCACATATGGTGGTGGTGGAGGCCTTTGTTGATAATGAAGGCTAAATAAACTGCTCTTATATAGACCTTTTCAATCTTTTCAACCTTCAATACAGCATACTGGTTTACAGTTTGCCTCTCAATCCCTCATTCACACACACAATCACAGAAATGGTGGCTGAGATGGCATTGAAAGGCACCTGCCCGGCGTCATTAGCAGCAGTGACCTCTCTATTGATCTGTCTATGTACAGTATGGGTTATCTGTCCAAGCTGAATGCCCATGAGCTCAATGATTGGATATATCTTCATAGAGGTAATAATCAAGTATAAATATGTCAGTCAAAAGAAAGCTACAGATGACTCAGACTCTCAGATAGCTATTAGTGCTGATTCTCACTTGACCCCTTAAGGCCTGCAGATTATTTTCCACTAAATCAAACACCAAAGGAAACATCCTCAGATGTAGTCAGTGAGAGCTGCAAAACTGTAATGCCAGAATGAACAACCTCGGGCTCGATGGATAAGAGACGAATGGAAGAATTCTGAAATGCGATAAGTCTCTGTATCTTTATCCAAGGCCAGTGTGAGTGACATTTGAAAAACTGCAGCAAATATGAACAATTTAACTTCCAGCTCATGGAAACTGTAAATTAGAGAGTCAGCCTTATAGCAACAGCTTTACAGCAATGAGTCAGTGACACTGACGTTTTTGAAGAACAACTGTAGCAAATCAGATTAAACATAAATGAAACGGGACAAATACGTCATCCTCACTTTGTTCCAATTATCTATATTTGTCTTTCAGGTGTCAAGAAATACAAATAATGCATCAACACGGGAAGGGAAAAAAAGACAGGATGTAAACAATAAATAATAAAAATACTAAGAAATTAGCCTTGCAAATGCTTTATGACAAAGGAAACACATTCAATACATTAACCAGACTTCTATAATACATACAGTGCATTTTGATAATTACCATTCAATATAAGAGAGAGATGAGCGTAAGGGTAGTGAAAGGGAACCCATTACACTCATTATGTAGGAAGTGGAGGTATATATCATTAAGCAACTGCATAGGATCTATGACTGTGTGGCTTTCTTCTTCTGCTAAAACCTACCGTTGAACTGGGTGTGTTGGTACCATATCCTGAGGAAGGCAGAGAAGCCAAAGACCATCTACGACCATCAGCCCTGAGAAAAGAAATGAAAAACAAAAGTGGAAAACAGGAAAACATATGTTAGACACAAAAGGAACAAAAACTGTTTCTCTCTACAACTTTTAACAGCCAAACTTCTAAATGTCAGTTTCTATTTTTGCTTCTCCAAACAGCACAATTGGCTGTTATACTGGAGCAATTCTGCCACCTTCACTGCCTTTCAGTCTATCCAATTACACTTTTGCTCCTTTTATTCCTCTCTTCCCTGAGGCCTCCTCCAGCTATCCCAGAGTCTGACACTGCCCCTGAGTGAGTGATGAGGGGGACTCGTTTGGGCAAAGTCCAGGCACCTGACCTGTTGTCACGCCTCAGTCACACAGGCACTGTGAAAGCAGCCCAGGACAAAGATGTAGCTCCATTTTACATGTGTGTGTGCGACTGAGTGGGTGTGTTCCCTGAAGGATTTCACTGTGTGTTTGAGTGCATGTGTCTAAGAATAATCCTAACAGCAGTTACACTCCAATATCTTGCACTGTTCTTGCAGGTGTGACTTATTGTGCTACAAAAGGAGGGATGCCAACCTTCGAGAAGAGGCGAAGGAGAAGTGGGCAGGTCCGCTTGGTGAGAAGTTGCGCGGGCTGTCCAACGGACTGCTTCCTAATAAAATACATATGGAATGAAGACAGTACAAAATAGACACTCTGGGTTACTGAGCTGGGCAGTAAACCAAAATACACTGTGGTTTGATTAACTTTACACTAAAAGCCAGCATCATTTTGTTCAGTTAGTTTTGCTCACTCAAAATTCTGAATAATTTTGTCAAAACCAATGTAAACAAAAACTGTAAAACCTGCATAAAATGTGCATCTCATTTCTGATCCACCTGCTCGTAGCTCTGGAGCCATGATTTCATGGGCAGGTTCTTGTTTTTTTTTTCATCTGTGAAGCACATGTAGCTGTCTGTGCATGCAAATGCAATGAGACAATCGCGGGGATGTTTTGCAGTTTTTTTTACTGATCAACTTGACAAGACACGCAGCAAATTTGAAGCAGACTGCAAACTGCATGCAAAAGATTAAAAAATGAACAGAAAAAGTATAATCAGAATTCTTTGGTGTAAAGCATACAGACACCAAAACGGTGAATGTAAATGAAATTTCCATTTTTTTCCATTTTTTATTTTTAAAAATTTCCAAACAAACAATGCCTGTTTTTGGCCTTTTTTTTTTTTTTTTTTTTTTTTTTTAGTGTTTTTTTTTTTTTC
>VUQI01062658.1:8957-33169 GCA_015106735.1 Paratilapia polleni | reverse complement strand
GTTGACATGACAGCATCACACATTTGCTGCAGATTTGTTGGCTGCACATCCATGATGTGAATCTCCCGTTCCGCCACATCCCAAAGGTGCTCTATTGGATTGAGATCTGGTGACTGTGGAGGCCATTTGAGTACAGTGAACTAATTGTTATGTTCAAGAAAACAGTTTGAGATGATTTGAGCTTTGTGACATGGTGTGTTATCCTGCTGGAAGCAGCCATCAGAAGATGGGTACACTGTGGTCATAAAGGGGTGGACATGGTCAACAACAATACTCAGGTAGGCTGTAGTGTTTAAATGATGGTCAGTTGGTACTAAGGGGCCCAAAGTGGGGCAAGAAAATATCCCCCCCCCCACCATTACACCACCACCACCACCAGCCTGAACTGTTGATACAAGGCAGGATGGATCCATGCTTTCATGTTGTTTATGCCAAATTCTGACCCTAACATCTGAATGTGGCAGCAGAAATTGAGACTCATCAGATCAGGCAACATTTTTAAAATCTTGTGTTGTACAATTTTGTTGAGCCCGTGTGAATTGTAGCCTCAGTTTCCTGTTCTTAGCTGACAGGAGCGGCACCTGGTGTGGTCTTCAGCTGCTGTAGCCCGTCTGCTTCAAGATTCAATGTGTTGTGTGTTCACAGATGCTCTTCTGCATACCTCCGTTGTAACAAGTGGTTATATTTGAGCTGCTGTTGTCTTCCTATCACCTTGAAGCAGTCTGGCCTTTCTTCTTTGACTTCTGGCATCAACAAGGCATTTTCACCCAGAAAACTGCTGCTCACTGGATATTTTCTCTTTTTTTGGACCATTCTCTGTAAACCCTGGAGATAGTTGTGTGGGAAAATCCCAGTAGATCAGCAGTTTCTCAGACCAGCCCGTCTGGCACCAACAACCATGCCACATTCAGAGTCACTTAAATTCTGATGCATTCAGATGGTCGGTTTGAACTTCAGCAGGTCATCTTGACCATGTCTACATGCCTAAATGTATTGAGTTGGCTGATAAGGGATTTGTGTTATTGAGCAGCTGAACAGGTGTACCTAATAAAGTGACCGGTGAGTGTATTTTAATCTGTGTGATCTATTTACTTTTTTATTATCTTTTTTGCTCTCATGAACAGGTAAAATTAATCAGATATTAATCATTCATGAAAAAAACATATTTTTAAAATGTGAAAAATAGCAAACAAAACATTTTTCATTATCAGTTTTAATTTAAAACTGACTACTTCTGAATGACTTTTATGCAGTGATTTTATCTGATTTGATTCGATTTGATTTATTTATTGTATTGTTGGTTCTTTTATCCTGCAGACATTTGATGTCCACATGAAATGTGATTGTATCCTATCTTATCATACTGTTTATGTTGCATTGTGATGCATCATATTGTGAGATAGCAAATCACATTATGACATACATATATTCAGTTACCAGTCATCTTATGTTCACGAGTAAGTCATCTCATTAAATATCATATCAGACCAAAGACCTGTAACTAATATAACCTATAATCATACTAAAACATTTATTGTTTGTTGAAATAGCAAAAGTTGCGTGGTACCTCCTCGTCTTTCATTTTGATCAGTTTCTCAGTGTCCACATCTGGAGTGGACAGCGGCAGGATGGGGATGGGACTCTCCATACGGTTGTCCTGAGCCAGTTTACTGAGAGATAAAGAAGAAGGAGAGGAGGATAAGAGGTAAAGCAAGCAGATCTGTGCTGAAATCTGTAAACATCAGCAGCTATCTAAGATGTTCACAAAACATTCACACTTGCTTACGCTTTCATTTCTCACTGGACTCCTTTGCGCACACATACCTGGTCATCTCCTGTATGCACTGTGCTCTGTAGTTTTCATAGTGCACGTCGCAGGTTACGTCTTTTAGGTCGTGCATGTGTGAACGAATCAGCATGTTCCTCAGTTTCACAAAGTCACAGTGTGACTGGTTTTCCACTGTGCAAAGAAATATGTGCCAATAATTATGAATCCAGTTATGGCATGCAAACTGTCTCTAATTTGCATTCAGGCTGAAGAAAGCTGAACTGATGGAGAATATTTGATTACACATACCTTCAACAATCCCCCAGGGGTACAGTCTTCCCCTCACTCTTTGTCCTCGAGCCTCCACCACTGTATTACTGCCAATCACAGCAAACGGCGTGCACTCCTGCACACAGAGACATGAGGACAGGTTGTTATTTTAACTCCTATCTCCTCCAGAGAAAGCTGTCTGAGCATGTACACACTGACAGAGTTACACATTCACAAAAGGCCACTCAGCAGCTTAAGAGAACTGTGACTGTATTTGTTGCGACAGGTAAAAGACTGTTGGCTGTTTATTTTCTCTGTACTGACTTTCTCAGCTGATCAGTGACTTTATGCTCCAAGCCCACATCTGTCTCCCCCATGCTGCTGCTACACTTCAGTTTAAAAGGAAAATAAATGTTTCGGAGCCACTTCTCCCAAAATTCTTCAGAAACATACTTTACTCTAACAGTATCCAGTTATGTGGGTAAATCTAGCTTTATGAACTCATGTTTTAAAGGTGAATGAGTATGTTTTTCCTTATTTTATATCATACATATATATACAGTATATATTTATATAATGTATGTGTAAGTAACCCATATGAACCAAAAGCTCAGACTTGAGACTGCTTCAAACACTCTGTTTCAGACAGTTTTTTATCCTCTTACCTCTGTGCAACGTCAATGACAGCAGATAATTTCTAACATGGTCATTTCAGGCTCTGATGTGAGCACAGCATCTCATTGCTGTTCAAACCTTCTGCTTGTGATGAACAGCCAATCAGAAATACATTGCCTCGGATGCTGGTTTAGCTCACAAGTTGTGCAGGTGCCCATATGCCACAAAGCTAAATGCAGCAGCCTGGGTTCAACTCTGACCTGAGGCCCTTTGCTGCATGTTTCCCCCACACTCTCTCTCTCTTCCTGCTTTTCTGTCTCCTCTTCACTGCACTAATAAAGGCAAAAAGGCCACAAAAAATTCAATTAAAAAAGAAATAAGGGAGCTAGAAATGAGTTCAATAGCCCTTTAAGAAATCTGTTTCTTTTCAGCTTTTATAAACAGACAATCTGACTACCATGCCCACTTCAGCGTTTGGCATCATCTCTAGGCCTGTCTTTATTTTCTTCAAAAAGCTACTTTTATCACTTTCCACCACGCTGTGCAGACTTTTCTGAAGTGTGCTACGTCGTCCTTGTTTGAACAATGTAATACAGCCTCTTTTAACTGTTGCCATTCAGAAATAGTATGATACAATTTAAAACAAAACAAAGACACAAAACATCCTACCTACTGTACAAGTCTGCAGATTATCCAGGCGAGCTGAGATATAAAATCAGATGAAACATGTTGCAGCTGAGCATTTCAAGTGCTTTCAGGAGGAGAAACAAAACTCCATTCACCCCCATTGCACTTTGGGGGGAGGGGGGATTTAGAGGCAAATATCTCAAAGTTTTGCTGCACAAATCTTAAACTACCTGCATGCCCACAAACCAAAAGTGATAAAACTGAACAAACAAAGCTCAGCTTCCTGAGCACATGAAGTTTACTTTTCCAAACATTACCAGAGTATGTCACTTTTTGAGATGAAACTTAGATATGTCAACTGAGCGAAAGCCATCTATTAATGAAGACGGTGACAGTGGGTTGAAAGGTTTGTTTAAACTATAAAGCAGACACAGAAATAATTATCCAATAAAAGTTCATATTTCTACACTATTCACTGGAACCACTGTTGGTGTATGACGCTGGTGGTCTGCTCTATTGAGTATGCATGAAAGCCTTATAGCTGGTATTTTTTTCTCCATACATTTGTTTAATAAGAAGAGAAATTACCCAAATCTGTAGCCACAGGTACAGTTACACCCACTTACAATAAGTCAGGAACTTGCAGGTATCCGAGTGCCCAAACTCACCTTCAGCTCTTTGTCCAGTTGTTTAAACTCCTCATCTTCGTCAGAGTCGCATTCAGGGAACTGGTACACTTTGATCCCAAACTTGTCAATTTCCTCCCTTATCTAGTCACATACACACATGCAAAGACAGATTATCATTCATTCAACAGCCTGCAATGCGAACATCTTGAATTCACTGTGGAGCTGCAGGTCCTTGACTCACTCTGTCTTTCAGCTTTTTTATCTCGTTGGGTGTGAGGCAGTCGGCTTTTGCAATGAGTGGAATAATGTTCACTTTTTCATGTAGAGCCTTCATGAACTCAACATCCACCGGACGCAGCCTGTGGAAGGAAATCCAGAGTGAGCAGAAGACACAAAACTTTGGTCACTGGCTTCAAATGCACTTCTTTGTGTGTATATGTGTGCGTTTGTGCGTGAGTTATTACCCATGCCCAAAGGGAGGGATGAAGTAGAGGCAGCAGTGGACTCTGTTGTCCTGGATATTCTTTCTGTTCAGCCCGCTCTCGTCCCTGAAGTATTGCTCGAACTGCTGATCTATGTAGTCTGTGATCGGCTTCCAGCTAGGGCAAACACACACAAACACACCACAGACGAATTTAGCTGCTTCTTCACGTTCCTGCGAATTCAATCGAGCAGTCTGAATCAGGGAGTGTGTCAGATCAGCAAGTGTTCAGGCTCACCATTCGTTGTTGTTGACAGCATCTCCAAACCCTGGTGTGTCTACGATGGTCAGCTTGAGCTTCACTCCTTTCTCCTCAATGTCTACAGTGTGTTTGATGATCTCCACAGTTTGATTAATGCGCTCTGCAAAGTGTTAACACAGAGAAGAAATCAGGGTCAGCAAGAACTTAGTGATTCAAAAAAGCACTGGTCACTCACAGTTTTTATTTTCCTTTAAATGAGAAAATAATGCATTATGGAAATTATTACTGGCTACTTTACACACATTTGCTCTGAGTCAAAATTACACTATATGGAGAAAAGTACTGGACCACCTACACATTACACCTGCAGGAGCTGCTCAGCTATCGAAACCCATGCCATGAAACTCCCGGTGCACAGTTTCTCTGCTGATGTTAATGCCAGAGGAAGTTTGGGGCTCTGCATTTATTGAGTCAGCAGAGTGCTGGTGACTTTTACGCTTTACGTAGTACTTTTGTCCATATAGTGTATCTAAAAGCTCCTATTGTGTGCATCTTGTCCACTTTTCTCGCTAAGTGATTAGAAATAAAAACAAATGTATAATTAAATGCATTTAATAGAAAATAAGCCTATGTTTACAAAGAACATATTTATGAGAGGTATTGGAAAGCAACAAAATGTAACTAAAGTATTTTGAACTTCATCACATTCATGTGTTGTTGTTCAGAAACATCCAGTATGATGACTAAGATTAATTAAAAGAAATGAACACACACAGATACATAAATGAGACCTTAAAGGGTGCCTTAAGTATCCAGCAAGCAGTGCATTCATTATAACTGATGCAGACTCACCCTCAGCATTCAGTAGCTTCCTGTCTTTGTAGAGGTCTGTGAGGAATAGGCTGTTAACAAGAGTGGACTTTCCCATACCAGACTCTCCTGCAGCACACACAGACAGACAGACAGACAGACAGATATTTACCGTGTGTGTATATTTAAATACATTAAGTGAAGCTAAATGAGCTCAGTTGCCAGTTTAATAAGAACACTAAACCAAAACTAATGTAGCCCTACAATAAACCCATCCTTCATGAAGGTTGTTCTGTTAAAATCTTTTGTTTCTAATATTTTGTCCACCCTGATTGTATCAGTGAGGCATAGGCAAAATAGTAGAAACACCTTATCAAAGTGACCGTAATGTCTAAATGTCTCTAAAATAGTTCCCAAAAAAAAACTGAGTGAGGAGAATTTAATGTGGGGATACATTTGTTTTAGCTAGGTGTACCTAATAAACCGGCAACTGAGTGCGAATTAGGTAAGATTCAGCTTGAAACTGACCTGCCACCATCAGTGTGAAGTCAAAGCCTTTCTTCACAGACTTCCTGTGGACCTGGTTGGGCAGAGTTGCAAAGCCCACATACTGTTTCTCCTGGAATAGAAAGAGGACACAAAGAAGAAGAAGACAGAGGTATTTAGTGGTGTTTACATCGTACTTTGTCAAAGAACGTGTCAAAAATGTAGTGTTAAAACCATTTATTATTGTTATTATCAGATTTTCTAACCGTGTTTATCAGTGTAATCTAGATATTCCACCATCAGCTGTAAGTGGTATTAATTTGCAAAGTGGAAGCGTTTAGGAACCACAGCAATGCAGCCAGGAAGTGGCAAAACATGTAAAGTCACAGAGCGGGGTCGCCAAGTGCTGAGGCGCATAGTGCGTAAAAGTCACCAACGCTCTGCTGACTCAATAACTGCAGAGCTCCAAACCTCCTCTTAACATCAGCACAAAAACTGTTTGCCAGGAGCTTCATGGCATGTGTTTGCATGGCTGAATAGCTCCTGTAGGTGTAATGTGTAGATAGCCCAGTACTTTGGCTGTATAGTGTACTTCATGAGTATGTTAATACTTTAAGCTTATTTTGATGTTTATACTTTTGTAGCTAAACTTAAATAAACTCTGACTGCAGGATTTTTACCAACAATATTTTTCTTGAAAAACAAAAAGTTACCCATCGATTTTCTGTAATTTGACTAACCGAATAACCGACTAATTGTTCCAAGGCCAACAATAAAACACCAAAAACCAAAATGTCAAAAACAGAGGCAGAAACCAAAAAACTGTAAGAGAACTCTGAGAGATTTTAATGTGAAGACAAGATGGATCTGGCAGCTGCAATAAAATCACCACAACAGATGGATGAGGTCTATAATACAGAAAATGTACAACTGCATGGAAAAACACGTGCAGCTGAGAATAACCAGCGTCTCAGACTTTCCACTAAATCTCTCAGAGAAACACAAAGAGAGCCACAGGATACCAGGCTCTCACTGTGACGGACAGTAGTAACTTCAGTATCTGGCAGAACGTCATCTGTACACCACAGTACGACACGCTGACATGTGTAGATATAAATACACACTCGAGGCCTGCAGAGAGCATTCACACATAGACAGAAGCTGCATTCAACAGACCTGAAAAGCTCTTTTTCACTCTGCAAACACACGAGCCAAACACACAGTCAGCGTCCTCATACGCTGTCATAACTTGTCATAGGCATTTCCGAAACCCCCCTCGGGTGAGGATCTCATTTATAAAAACACACACACACACACACAAATGAAAAACCACAAGCTGTGCGATAAGAGAAGACACTTGCCAAAGAGCCAGAGGTCTAAAGAATGAGGGAACTGCTGATAAAGCTGCACATAAATCAATGAGTAATCTCACTAGTAAATCTGACACTATGTAGAAAAATCACAAGTGGAAACTGAACTCAAACACCTCCACAGAAAGGAGCAATAACAGCAAACAGATGCTGAAACAGAGTCTGCAGGAGTGGTGGTATGCCTAAACCAGTCCTGAGCTATCCTGCTGTTATTTTTCACTTTGTATTAGCGTCATTTCTTGATATTTTCCCCCTTCATTGGCTTTTCTTCACACATTTCTTACCATAAATCCAACTCTTTACCTTCTGTCTGGCCGTTCTCACTCGTGGGCACAGCAGCCGTTCCACCAGTTTTTCTTGCAGCATGATGGCATCCATCCTAAACTACTCCGACACTGACGGACCAAAATAGCCGCTGGTCTCAGAAAGTTAAAAAAACAGCCCAGCAGGGAAGTGGAAAAGCAAATTGGAACGCTCTAGACCTTGATAACTTTGTATCTAACACACTTCTCTCCTGCTCCTTCTCTTAAATGTGTTCCTCCTACTCTCTTCTCGATACCTTTTTTCCTTTCTCTCCTCTGCCCTACAGCGGTCTCATGCTCCCTGCTCAGACAGGTATGGAGGAATTCTCACTGAGAGAGGGAGGCAAAGGGAGAGAGGGCTCAAAAGAGAGAGGTGGCAATTTGAGGGAGGAAACAAGGGAGGGATGGAAGAAACGAAGGTCTAAAAGAAACTCATTCATTCAGTCTGTATTCCCTCCCCCAGCTCTGACAGTACAAAAATAAATCTTTACACTGAGAGAAATGGCCAGTTCCAGCTCACAGAGAGAGACAGAAAGGGGGAGAAAGTATACATGCTTTGCTGTATTGAAAGATGTGAAAGATAAAAGAACTTGTCTGAACTTGACAGTGACAAAAGCTGCAGCACAAACAAACGATAAAGACACAAATGCCACAAGCACTGGCCTGCAGAGTGAGACAATCAAATAATCAAGTAAATTAACTTGTCAGTCAAAGTGAAAGCTCTGAATCTGTGCTGCATGCTGCCTTAACTATTAGCCGAGGGACCTGTAGTGGAAGAAGTATGGTGGAAGAAGTGCTCTAAAAGGACCAATAAAATGAGCAAACATATTCCATTACAAGTAAAAAGTCTGCATTCAAACTTCTGTTTAATTGAAGTACAGCAGTGATAGGAAAAATTAAATGAGAATTAAATAAAATGACAGCAAAAAAGGCCACTGTCGCTGATATTATTACAGGATTTACAGAGGATTTGACTGTTATTTGGTTGTTGTTGTTTTTTTTATTTTGAAGTCTAAACCATCCCTACAAAATAAGTCTGATGGGGGGGTGAAATTTTTGCTACATAAAAGTGTTAGTGAACTGCTTGGTAATTTAAAGTAAACAAAACTTTTTACAAAGGTGTCTAAAGTCAGAAACATTGAGAGCCACTGGCTGAATCTTTAACAATATAGCATATGTAGGAGGACCCAATAGTCCAGTGGATAAAGGTGTGCATGATGCACTTTTTGTGAGCAGTGAGTCGCTGCCGGTTTGATTCCTGGCTGGACCCTTACTGCATGTCATTCCCCTGCAGGAGAAGCGCTCTTTCCCTACACTTCCTGTTTATCTACACTAAGCTATCTGAATAAAAAATTCAAAAACATTTGTCAAACATGGCACAAAAGATAAGATATACTTTATTTATCCTAAAAGTTGGGAAATTCCCGTGTTACACACAACCTGTGACAAAGTAGTTTAAATAATGCAGAGTAATAAATGTAGAGTGAAATAAAATTTAAAAAACATGTGAAAAGCTGATTATATTACAGTAAAGTGGCTCTTTAAGTAAAATAATAAAAACAATGCAGTGTGTTTTATAAGGACAATATGTATTTCTATTTAAAAACTTTATCTGCAATATCAAGTATCATAGCACAGAAATATTTAGCTAAACTACAAGAAGCTCTAAAATAAGGGAAAAGCCTGGTTAAATGCAACTAGCAGTTGTTACAGGTGTGTTTTCCAGTTGCCTTAAAGAAGCATTATTGCCCTGCCCAACACCGGAAATGGAAGTGGTACATCAGCAACAGAACAGTTAAAAAACAAGAACACAAGTCTGAGTTGTGACGTCAAAGTTGACATGCTGTCATGACCTGAAGAGGGCAGTTCAATAAGGACCAGGACTTCTTCTGCACAGAGGAATTTTTGTTGCCCCCAAACAGGTTTTACACCAGGCCAAAGGACAAACACAAGCACTGTAATCAAATCATTTTTTTAACCATTGCGTTCTACAAATAGAAGAAGAGTACTGTCTGTGCTATTATTTTACTCTCAATGTGTTTGTATATAATTGTGACTTACATGAAGATCAGACCATATTTTATGATCAATCAATGCAGACACCCTCCAAAGGGTTCATGTAGCTGGAAATTCAGTATTACATAAAAGCACATAAAAATAAAATCTAGCCAGACTCACTGTCTCCTTTTCATCAGCCTGTATGCTAAGAAGAGCTAACCAGCTTCTTACTGTGGCTTCATATTCACTGTACAGACAGTGATATCAGTGTTCTGATCTCTTATCGAGAAAGCCCATTTACCCCCCCAACTGTCACATGTCGCATACTTTAAATAATTCAAGTTGATTTTTTAGGTCACTGAATAAATCATTTTATCATAATGTATACCCATGTGTCACTTTCAGCTGGAAAATGTGCATGTACACATGGACTGATGCTGTAGTTTAAACTGTTGGTCTAGACTAAAATAAGAAGGATGTAAAGAAATCAGTCATCTCCTCTGGGCACTGTAGGAGTATGCATGAGTGTGTGTGTGTGTGGAGGTAAACGAGGTACGTTTCATGGCAGAGGTTGGACTCGATTGATTCCAGATGTGACCGTGGTGTGTGTATGTCAGCGTTCGATGGGCGTGTACGACTTGTACATGGAGTGGGCAGCAGAGCTTAAACGCTCTTTGAAATAATAGAAGCTGGACTTTTTTTTTTTTTTAACTCTCTTTTCTGTCTTTCCCTGAGAAGGCACGCCTCGCGGTGAGGCCACGTGCGGCATGTGACCACCTCACTCCACGCCACAGGAGGGAGACAGAGGACTCAGCTCGGATAAAAAGTTTATGGTTTGAGCTTGTTGGAGGGGGGTTTTCTCAGCTGGGAGGAAGCAGATTCAAACTCACAGATGTTTCAAAAACAACAAAACAACAACAACAAAAAAAAAGATGGTAGATGAATAGTTTACATGGTAGACAGATGTGTGTGTGTGTGGGGACGGAGGTGGGAGGTTCAATCAGAATAAAAGAAAGGACCAGATGTCTTGAAATGTTCCTACAATAGGCCCCCGGCTAAACCCCCCACTGTTGGTGTTTCACAGTGGCCAGCTGTCTCTTTCTCTCTCTCTCTCTCTCTCTCTCTCACACACACACACACACACACACACACACACACTTCTGTTGTCACTTGACAAAATAATCATTTAAACATCCCTGATTGATGAGTAAAGGCGAAGGTCTTGTATAATCTTTTTCTTTCAGGTGCTCATTTTATGCCTTTCTGCTGCTTTAACTTCACCAGTAACACCTGATAAACACTTTAAATATTACAAAGCAGATGAACTTAATTATAAACTTTACATTCAAGTAACTGCAACTTACACAAACTAAATTATCCAAAAACAAAACGGACTCCATTTGATCCAACAGTATTGGTATTATTTAAAAGGTACAAAGCAGAACTTCTATTAAAAGTATGACAGTGAGTCAAGAATCTCAACGCTTCGGGCTGTTTTGAAATGATGTGTTCATACAGTACTCTCACCTTAGTATCCTTATCACTGAATCATCTGTTTGAATTTCAAAACAGTTTGCAGTTTAATATCAGACGCTAACCCTAACTTTGGGCAATCAGAATATGTAATTTTTGCTTTTATTAAATTATTCACCCAAGTCTCAGCAATCAGGGAATAAAGAAAATTATTATTCTAACACATCAAAAACTATTCGCATCTTCTCCAAAACAGCCAGCTTTGGCCTCTTCAAAATAAAGGGTTAGGGTTATCACCTAAGATGACTTAGACCTCAGTGGGTTAAAATAACATCTATGCTTCTTCCCTCATGGAAAAATCCAGAATCTGTGAATATACAATTTTTTTATTTTTTTTATTTTAACTTTGGGATACAATATAAGTCATACATTACAGATAGACAATTCTCAGTGTACTGTATGTGCAACGCAGGTTTCAACCAAACCGAGAAAAGCCAAAGATGATTGTAATGTAATTATCTTTCTAAATATCAATTTCTAGTGAGAAAAACTGGATAAAAGCTGAAAATCTTCAGAGAATATTTTGCATTTTTGCTCTTTAAGTGTCAAACCTTTGCATGCAGCACCTGTGATTTGTTGTTTGAAGACATGTGTAAAATGCACAGGATGACACAGCATGCTTTTGCATGTTTTGCTTTTACTAATAATAAGAAGAGACTTCTTTGCTGTCAGAATATGATTTCAGGGTCTAAAAAGCACCACGTTTGTTTGTCAGTATGTTGGACGGTCCTGCGGGGCAGAGATCCAGAGATCAGGCACTCAGTCAGCAGGCAGCGCTCAACTTCTTCCTCTCAGTCATACAAAGCTGTGGCCTTGAAGGAAGTGACTCTCAAAGGGTCACAGCAGTCAGCTCCTCTGCCACACAAACACATAATACAGCGTGCCATCGCTCTAGCTGCTGCCAGAGGAGGAACAACAGTGCACAGTGATGAGACACGCAGTTTGGCTGATGAAGACTTTCAAGATCTAAACTCACCATGGAGAACTTCTTCAGACTGCACGAACAAAGATTTCTGCCATCGCTGTTCAAACTACAGCGTCACTTCAAGTTGATCCACTTCTTTATCGTGTTTATCCAGCATCTGTGTGAAAATAGAGGCTATAGTATCTACCTTTCATGTCGCAGAAATGCAGCTGTCAAAAACTACTTAGTAGCTCTTATATGGTTTAGTAGTTGTGATTAACATGAAAAGGTCAAATTGGCATCCTGGCTGTATAAGAAGGCTTTTCTCATCAGGGGCCTGTGAAATATTAGCTTCTAAAAAGGAGAAAAAAGTAGCATAAACAGAGACTATATGTATTTTTCAGGCCAATATAAATGATCTCCACCACGAAGTAACACATTCATTTGGTTTTTTGAAGTCTTTGATGTCTTTTTGAGTTAGGAGTGGATCTGAATGAGAGATTGAGGACACAGTAACCACACTTTAAAGCATTTCACCTTGGTTTCCTCTGTTTTATCCTAAATGAGGCCACAATGTTATATTTTAAAAGATTTTACACTAGCAACTGAGACCATAACGTCATCAGGAAAATATTTATTCAGGTCAAGATAAAGTGGGCTCAAGGGTGGTTTCTCCATTGACTTCTATATAATCAGATTTCTTTTTACAACAAAAGGAGTCACCCCCTGCTGGCTATTAGAAAGAATCCAGGCCACTTCCTTGTCCATCTTTTAAATAGCCTACAGTCTATGGGTCGTAGCAGAGATTGCTTAAATAGGGCTCTAGCATAGACTGTAGAACATGTGGACGTAGCCACTGGTTTGTAAAGTCCTTGAGATGAGCGTTTTTCGTCATTGCCATCTTGGGGTTTTGAAACCGGATGGGATGAGCGAGGGGCAGATGTCACACACCCCTGTGACTGTAAAACCACACATCAAGTGTTCTAACAATCACAAGTCATTAGTCAATAAGCATATCCTGGATAATCCTCCTTTCTGACACTTAGAATGACTGAAATTTACAAAATAGACTTCATGTTTCATTCAATACGACCTGAAAGAAGCGACTCAGTCCATAAACTCATCAGGAAAGTGTTTACAGAGGTCACAGAGTGAGGGAGGTCACTGCTGTTTTCCCATAGACTTCTATAGGATCAATGTTTTTTTTTTGGAACCATAGACATCGCCCCCTGGTGGCCATTAAACAGACTGCAGGTTAAAGGCACTTCTGCATCAGCTTAACTTTTCAGACCTGGAAGTTACGTCCATATTTTATACTGTCTTTGGGCTTCTAGTAGCAGCTAGCCAGCTTGGGCATTCTTTTTTTTTTTCCAATTTTATGGCAGGATCAAACACCACCTACTATGCACCAACTAATTACTGGCTCTGGATTATACGATATTATACGATAGGTAAAATATTTACCTCTTGTTTAGCTTCAGCATGTTAACACTTACTTTTTAGCTCTATGCACAGCAGAGGTTTTGCAGGTCATAAACGTATTGATAAGTAAACCAACGTTTTGACCTGATTTTCAAAAGACAAAGAAGAATCAAAGTGATAAAAAGCAATACTGAGGGAACTCTTTAGCTGTACCAAAAGCTATCAGTTGTTGACGTATTTCAGTAGAGACTGAAGGTGGAAGGATCAAGATTTGTATATATGTATATAACAGATCTCCTAAGCTTCTAGAGAAAAGACAGTGGTGTTTCCAGTTATTTTCCACCCCTGCTCAAAACACTGACAGCGTGCCATGATCATGAAAATCCGTCAGTTCAGTCGTGGTAATAACCCCACTTTAATTTGTGTGTGTGCTCCCGGCTTAAAGCAGCCAGACGGCCTGCGATGGAGCAGTGAAGAGCAGTGACCTTTTCTGTTCACTCCTCTGCAGCTCCCAGCTGACCCGCTGACACTTTCACACCATTAACACTGAATGCCTCCTCTAATACGTTGGTTGCCGACCGGATGTTGGCCCAGTAAGTGAGGCAAAGAGGGACATAAGGAGAGACGAGAGGAGTGAGGGTGGGTGTGACAAAGGAAGAGGGGTGGAACAACAACATAAAGATGGACCCCCTCCCTCCTGTGTTTTGTCTCCGTGGAGATGCAAAGGCCAGCATGCCCTTGGCTCTTTAACATGCTAATCTGACCGCATGTAACTGCTCAGGCAGTAATAAAAATGTTTCAAGGACATTTGGCCGTGGTTATCCATTTTAGTTTTAGCATCAGCTCATTCAAAGACAAATGCCATTTGGCTATATCCATATTTGGTAAGAAATCATTCTGAGGAATGTTGGAAGTTGTGCATTACAATTAAGTAACTTCTGATGCTTCTATAATTTTCTTTTTGTCAACATGTCCCATGAAAAAAACAAACCAACAAAGAAAATGTCATAAATATTTTTTGTTGGTACCACAGAGGTATACAGATGTTAAAAACCTCGTAAAAACGCACCAGTAAGCCAAAAGTGTTGCACTGACCCACATGTTCCTGTAACACAGATACTGTACTGTACTTTGATATGATTCTACCTGCTGTAAATTAGTCACCAACAAACCAAATTCTCATTTCCTCATGTTTGAGAAAAGTTTGCTTAAAAAAAAAAAAAAAACCTACACTATCCATCTTAAGCTATTTGCAACCACCTTTTAAAGGACTGAGCGTGCTTAGGGCCGAGAAGGGAAGTCAGAAGGTATTGGTTTTGTTACTGATGAGAAAACAAATGTTGATTTACTTGTTTTTGTGTATTAACTGACTGACTTTATTAGATATATATTTTTTAGTGGCTTTAGGTGGGATCCAAGAAGCAACTTCCAGAGCAGAAATGTTGAGGCAACGTAAAACTACCAACAGTTGCAGTTCCACTAAGTGGCCACTTGAGGCTGGCTCCAAAAGCGAGTCAGTTCCCATAGACTCCCATGTTAAAAAAGCCCAACTTCACAGCATTAAAAAGCATGTTTACAGCCTGCTACAAAAAACAGTTTTAGGCTCTATAGATAGTTTACCCCCTCATAACAACTCTAACTGGGGTGATTTTTTTTTTATAACTATACCTGGATACTGATGGAGCTTGGTAGCTGATAGCTGCCTGCTAGGCTTCACCTCCATAAACTGGAGTCACTAAACCTGAACTCTTCGCTGTGTTGATGCCTTTTGGAGTATTTTAATGGAATTATCTCAAAAATAATATGCTTTACTGTGTGATGCAAAAGGTCCAAGAGTTTGTGCTTCAGTTTTGGCGAATGAAAGTAGGAGGCATCTGTATTTGTATCTGTACAGTTTAGGGGTGCACCTTGCTCTTTCATCTAAATAAGGTAAGTCCTGGCTCCAAAGAATTAACATGATGGTGACCAAAAACACTAATGTTCAAGCTTCAAAATGCAGAGTCCATATCAGTGGCTACGCCCATCTTTTTTATTCTGTCTATGGTGGGATCATGAGCTACACTGTTGTCCTCTTGGAATATTTGTTTATATGTATGCTGTATTACTGAAGAATAAACTTTTCAAATCTAATCTAATCGTTCTTGCTAAGATTACACTGGATTTGTTTGGACTACGCAGTCAGCTGCAGATGGTAAAACAATCCATGATTCTGAGGATCTCTGGGACTGTTTGTCCACGTTGACTTTAACTGAGCTCATCAGTTGTAGCCCTGGGAACTGCAGCTGAAGAAATCCTGTCAAAAGGCTTTTTCTGCAGGGGATTATCCAAAGTCAAGAGTGATACGTCTCGAGCTGAACACGGAGAAGAAGTGCTGAGGTGCTCAAAATGATCAAAACCTTGAGCACATAGAGCACCAAGACAATTGAGCAAACTCAGTCTGATCATGATCATATGACGTGATCCCAAACCGCAAAACAGATATAAAAAATATGGAACAACACCAACCTCGTGCTTTAAATGGAATTAAATCCAACATTTCAGTGTTTTCTCTACTCAGAAAATTAATTCATTAACTGTATGTGATTCATAAAAGTATAATTAAGATGTTTTTGCCATTGAGAAAGGTTACAAAATAATCTTACTGCCAAACTACTGATCCCCATTACCCAAGAACTTAATCCAAAGATATCCAGGTCGACCAAATACTTTAAAAGATTTTTCTCAAAGACTCTCACTATCTGGGTCAGCCTCCACTTGCTGTGTTTTCCAAAAGCTTTTTGAAAAACAGAGCTGAGGCTGAGCTATAACTGAAACCCGGAGAGGAAAACAAGGTGAGTTGTTTCAGCTTTAAGACGATTATACACAAACATACACACATACAGGCTAATGGATCACTGGCAGTACATGCGGGTTTGTGGCATGAGAAAATGAAAGTATGTGCATGAGAACACACTGCAGGGCATAAACTCCTGAACACCTGAACAACAACGCAGGTAATAACAGTCACAGAGGAAAAACAACTTGGAGAGGCAGAAACACACAGAGACTGTTTTTCAGAGTCAATACTGATCATATGTTGTACTGAAGAATCAAATACAATGGAATATACACTCACTGGCCACTTTATTGGGTACACCGTGCTAATAGCAGGTTGGACCCTCTTTTGCCTTCAGAACTGCCTTAATTCTTCATGGCACAGATTCAACAAGGTGCTGGAAACATTCCTCATAGATTTTGGTCCATATTGACATGAGAGCATCACACAGTTGCTGCAGATTTGTCTGCTGCACATTCATGATGTGAATCTCCTGTTCCCCCACATCCCAAAGGTGCTCCATTGGACTGAGATTTGGTGACTGTGGAGGCCATTTGAATACAGTGAACTCATTGTCATGTTCAGGAAACCAGTTTGAGATGATTTGAGCTTTGTGAAGGAAGCAGCCATCAGAAGATGGGTACACTGTGGTCATAAAGGGATGGACATGGTCAGCAACAATACTCAGGTAGGCTGTGGCGTTTAAATGATGGACAGTTGGTACTAAAGGATCCAAAGTGTGAAGAAAATATCCCCCACACCATTACACCACCAGCAGCAGCCTGACCAATCAATACAAGGCAGGATGAATGTCGCAGCAGAAATCAACACTCATCAGACCAGGCAACGCTTTTCCAGTTTTCTGTTGTCCAATTTTATTGAGCCTGTGCAAACTGTAGTTTCAGTTTCCTGTTCTTAGCTGACAGGAGTGGCACTCAGTGTGGTGTTCTGCTGCTGTAGCCCTTCTGCTTCAATGCATTTTCACCCAGAAAACTGCTGCTCACTGGATATTTTCTCTTTTTTGGACCATTCTCTGTAAACCCTAGAGATGGCTGTGTGATGTTCAAAGTCACTTAAATCACTTTTCTTCCCCATTCTGATGCTCTGTTTGCACTTCAGCAAGTCGTCCTGACCATGTCCACATGCCTAAATGCACTGAGTTCCTGCCATGTGATTGGGTAATTAGATATTTGTTAAGGAGCACTTGAACAGGTGTACCTAATGAAGTGGCTGGTGAGTGTATTTAGTGTTTTTATTCTTCTTAACTCTGACCTTCTGCTTGGTCATAAGAGCACTGCTCACACCAAGCAACCTTTATGTTCTAGTGGAGATCCCAAAGTTTCAAAAGACATTAAATAATGTGAAGCAAATGTTTATAAAGGTGCAGCAACAAAAACATCACAAAGTTTCAAGGAAACTGTGACTGTCTCTGAAAGTGTGAAATAAGACAATATTTCAGCCTTAAACCTACTTAAAACAACTATTTGTATATATTCTCATTATCATATCAGCATATAAAAAATGGACTCCCACTGGATTAGTGAAATACTGTTGGGATGCAGAGAGCTGAAAGGTTTTGCTGTCGCCATCTTGTTCTTTTAAACCAGACATGATGAACAAGGGGTGGATCTGGCTGAGAAGCAGACACTGCACCCTGTTTTATCTGCCTGGACCATAATTTACAAAGTGAGTATCACATTCCTTTCAATAAGACTTGAAACTAGCAACTGAGACCATAACCTCAACAGGAAAATGTTTACTGAGGTCATAGAAAAGGGAGTTGGGTTGCTTTCCCTTACATTTCTATACAGTCGGGCTTCTTTCCTGCAACCAGAGGAGATGCCTCTGCTGGCCATTACAAAGATTGGAGGTATATGGCATTAGCTTCACTTTTAAAACCCAGAAACTACATACATCTTTTATATACAGTCTATGACCATGAGCTACAGCCATCTTAGGTTAACATAAGGCTCTAACTGTGGAAAACATTTAAACTGGCTCTGCCCAAAAGTCACCTCAGCAGCTCTAAACTCCCTAACTGATGCATTACATAATATCCGTTTATGCTGGGTTTTGTACGTTATTATTTATTGGCTTGGAGCAATTATTTTCTGAGCTGTTTGTAACTGCTCAGAGGCAATTTGAAGGTGGCACATAACACAAGTAAAACAGGTATAATTGTTTTTACACTTCACATGCAAGATACATTGTGGTAATTAGTGAGCATTAGTGGTTTTGGTTGGTTTCAGCGGCACTTAAGTTCTGTTTGTCACCTGTAGGCAGTCAGGCTAAGTTCTCAAACTGTGGGACCCCTGCAGGTGGGGTGTGGATGACGAGGAGAAAAATAGGTAAGGAAAAGTGGAGTGAATCTGAATTTTGTTTGCTGATGCTGTCTTGCTATGTTTCACTAAAAGTCATCTTGGATCCTTTTTTATTATTAGTGAGTGCTAAAAGTTGCTTTTTTTAGCTTCTAAAGCCAGAAATACCAGAAAAGGTTAGAGAACTGCTACACTAAGCTAAGCTAATGGGGAAATGAGTATTTCCCTATATGCCAAACTGTTTCTTTTAGGGGAAAATGTGTTCATATGATCAATAGCAACCAAAGCAGAAGCTTAAGACTTCATGCATCAGCTGCTCCCTCCTTCTCTTATCTGCTGAAGGGGTGCAGGGGGCTCAAATTCCCACTTTTAACACCCCACCCAAGCCCCTGAGAGCCGCCTGTTCCTGCTCTGCAGCTGGTCCTCACTGGGAGCAGTGAGGGTCCCATCTGTGGTAGCGAGAGTGTGTGTGGGTGTTTGTGAGACAGGGAGTAGGTAAGCGAGTGAGGTGAGTTTGTATCTGAAGTGAAGTGACACACATGCGCGCATGCAGACGCATCTGACTCAACAGCTGTTCACTGCTCACGGGGAGAAATCATGTGACCTGTGGCTGGATGGAGGAAAAGGCAAGTCAACCTCAAGCTTTTGCCACTTTCTAATAGAGACTTTTAAAAAGGGTTTGCAAGGTGTTAATGGCAAACGGTTGTGAAAAATCTCAGCTTCACTTGCAGAGGTAAGGAATGGGTGATAAAAATACAAATAAAGAAAAAATATGAATAAATATAAGGTTAAAGGTAATCCTGAGAGCTGTACTATGAAGCAAGGTCAACATATGCACGATTTCTCTCCATTAGCTGGCTCGACAAAGCCTAAATCCCAATCAGAGATAACGTGTATGTCTAAAGCGGTTAGCAACTTTCTCTGTTAATTCAGGCTTTCTGCTTCAAGGGCTGACACGTCTTTGGGTCTTCTTCCACACAACATGGATCGACTGAGTATCGCCTATTCCAATCAGAGGCATTATCAGATGAGGAAAATAGAAGATATAACAGCAAAAGGCAACACTGTTCCTGCAAATAAGGCAAGAGAGCAAAGCTGAAGAAAATAATTAATCTTGTTAATTAATGTATTAATATATTTATGTTACCACTTGGCACTGCTTTTACAGTGAAATAAAATGTATTGAACATTCTTGGTGATAAATAGCCTACAAATAGACTGATTGATTTTCTAATCTGTGTTCTAGTAGCTGCAATTCCACCAGTGTAAAAAAATATATACTTAGCAGCAGATTAGGGCCAAGCATTAAAAACACATGCATTTTCAGCATCACCAGCTGAATACATGTAAATTACTGTGACCATGCGGTGCACTTTGCATTGCTGTAACTTTCGGTAGCTTCATTCGGTTGCGTTAGTAAGTTACACTTCACCTTGCATCTTATATAAGACACAAAATCTGTTTGTTTGCGAACTCCTCCTACTTGGTCACGAGTTGAGCAACCAAAATTGGCACACAGGTACATCTTAGACTCCTGAAGGTTCTCATCTATATCAGATATTATGATGTCATCATGCTGCTTAGCAACCACCTAGGGCTAAAATGAGCCCTTTGTAGCATTTGTGCACTTATAACACCTTATAACAGCATGGTATCATTTTAATTTCATGACATTAACATCTATTTATATCCACAAAACTTTCATTATGCACGATATATTATGATATCATCATGTTGCCTAGCAACCACATAGGAACAAATGACCCATTTGTAGTGTTGCTGCACCTATAAAATCTTATAAAAGCATAGTATGATTTTAATTTCATGACATTAAACACGTAATTTATATCCACAAAACTATATTATGACATCATCATGTTGCCCACCAACCATCTAACAACAAATCATAGACCAAACAATACTGTAGCATGGCTATGTACTAGTACATAAAATGTATTCTTTCTTGTCTTGTCTTCACTGCCACTGATTAACAGCTAATTTCCAGGAAGAGAAGCAAAACAGGACAAGCACTCATCAAAACATTAAAATCAGCCTAATTAACAGAGCAACTTGTATATAAAACTAAACAGAAGAAACTCAGAAGGAGTGATCCCTTGCACAAACAGGAGGAAGTTTTCTATAACCAGATTCCAAAAAAATAACGATCTATGATTAATCTATGAGACATGACTCCTTTACGTATTAACCATTATTAAAGAATTCCCTCCTTAGAAAGTGGGATAAAGAATTCTTAACAGCAGCATTAATTAAACTGTCACTGATGGACATGGTGGTGAGATGCTTTGCCAGCTGATGATTGCACTGAAAAATGGGAATTTTCAGCATCTATGATTCATGTGATTCAAAAACCAGCTACTAGTGGAGGCTGTGGCGAGACTGATTTACTAACTCGTGTTACTGTAGCAACGCTTGAAATATCCGAAGGGATGTTTTTCAGTGCACATCAAATAATTTTAGCTGTCATACGTCTTCTCTGTGTCACTCCATCAAGGTGACATTATTCAGCTGACTGCTGGTCAAACTGTAATTGGGATTTTTTTTTCCTAATCTAATCTAATCTAATCTAATCTTTTCTAATCTGTGATGAAAAAATGTTCAGTGAATATCCACCCACCCACACACACACACACAGACTAATCACCGCATGGGATTGTGGGTAGGTCAGATGGCGTCGTCCACTCCTTCGTATCGGAGGAGTCATGAAAATGGATTAAAAAAAGACCGTTTCCTGGCAACAAAATATCAGAGCCGAGGAAGTGAGTGTTTAGGGTGACGTGAGCGAGGGAAGCATGGAAAGAGAAACATAAGAGGGGGTGGGGAGTTTTCTGAAAATATTGATTTTAGGATTGATTATCAGTTATGGCTGTTTCAGCAGTTATGATCTCAGCATTAAGTCAGTCATACTGAGCAGGATTACTGTGCTTTCCAGCTCTCCCTCCTCTTCCTCCTCCTTCGCAGCATGAATGATCCAGAATATGAGCTATTTTTCTCAAATTGCCCATCAGGGTCAGAGTTAGCAGAGCTTGTGGGAGTGAAGAGTAAAGTGACAGCCAAAAGCAGAACTCACAAGGTGTAAAAACACTGTAGTAATCTAAATACTGAGTGTGTGTGTGAATCGATACACATTCAGGAATTGAATATTTTTTTATTAGTTTTTTTTTTACTGTTTATGCACAAACTGTACACCATACTAATCCAGGTTTTTCCTCATCATTTTGTGTGTTTCTGTGTAGGATCTGCAGTGGTGATATCATGTGATCACAATGACTACTGAACTGCATCCAGTGGGGAATTTTTGGGAGAAAGCCACTACAACCTGTTCAGCATATTTCTGCAGTAGTGAGGAGGGTGGAGGGGGGACAAATATGAAGATAGAAACCATCTCTGGTTTTGGTTTCAGGTGGTGGAACATAAACAAGCACGTTTACACAAGTTTTATGTTTAAGACAATATGCAGGTGTACTTTGAGGAGTTTTTTGTTACTGTATACATCTGTTTTGCTTGGCTTCAGATCAGTATTACTCTTTTTTCTTACTCCACTACATTTCAGTGTTACACCAGCACTATACTTCCTAAACCTTGAGAGGGTCCAGTTGGGTCTGATTGATGTAAATTTTATCATCGGAGGGTGGACGTGGTGCTCTGTGTAGATGTTTGTGTACTCGCCAATTTGTTATGTTTGTGCAGACAAGTCCTCATAGTCCCTACAGCGCACCAACTGCGCATGCTTCCTCCAAGCAAGCTATAGTTTAATAAAAATAAATACACATTCATGGTCTCAGCAAGAGAGTAAAATCTTCAGCTTACTTACTAGTTGCTTTACTTATACTGATTTTACATTCGTTACAATTACTGGCACCACAACGAGGAACGACAATATCACAACGCTGCTTGTTCTCTTTTCTCCGATTTTTGGTCATTGCTCTACTCTATAAAAGTAGAGAGATGACAGAAAATGCTCCAAAATAATAATAATATAACACTCTGAAAAATGCTACTCTGCATGATAATCATCAACCTTTACTTGTATCCTTTTTTTTCTATTTTGTGTAATTCTGCTTTTACCTAAATACAAGATCTCACTGATGAATACTCATTGGCAGCACTATGGGGGATCAGACCGCTGCTACTCAAGTACACATAACAGCAAAAATATAACTGATATTTTTACTTGAATGTACATTTAATTTTGTTTCAGAAGCAACTCAAATAATGTATGTGATTCAGTGATGCTCTCAGTGCAAAGAACTGTCTCTATATTAAATTGCTAAAATAAATACAGTCTGCATTGGACCTGCCAGATACCCCACCTTTATGATGGTTATATTGTTTAGCTTTATTGGAACTATTTGTCTAACTTGCTGTCTTGTTTTAAAGAAGTGTTTTAAATCAGGCTATGCATTAACACTAACAGGAATTCAAACAATAACACCTCTTATTACAGCACAGTCCAAATCATTCACAGGGACAGAGTCAAGGGGCGGCCACCCACAATACCAATAATGAAGCCTGTTAGGGGAGCTACACACACAATACACACATACACACAGAACTGGAGTTACACACCTATTGTTTAAGGAGATTTATATTATTTCTCTACAACTGTTTTTCCCACAGAGACACATTTAAACAGTGTGATTTAAATTGTAATCATCTTATCTCATCCTTCCAGTTATTTTCTTTGTAAAATTTGACAGTTACAAGTAAAGGCATATATGAGTTCCCACGGTGAATTTAGCCACGGCAGTCGTGCCTGAATAAGCAAATGATAAGAATGAGTGCCTAAAAAAACGTACTCTATCAGGCCTGCAGCGATTTGCCACTTCAGCTCTTAAAATCACCATTAAAATAAATGAGTACCTCTCTGAACCTTGATGAGGGCAGTGTTTGTTGCTGCCATTACAAAAGCAGGTGTAAAAAAAAAAAAATCGTTATATGTTTATATATAATATTCCACAAGCTTTCATTTTTTGCAGTGGCATACTTATTACTGTTCCTAATTTGTCTTTTCCATAAGAAATAAATCATTTTTCTTCTCAGACTGTATAACCTAAATATCCAGACTTTTCGCTGAATGTGGTTACTATTTATATCTACTCATACACACACACACACACACACACACACCATGCAAATAGTCCTGTACTGTCATCTTACACTATATGCAAAGAGGAAGAGGAGGAGGAAGAGGGGGGCCGGGGTCATCAGAGATCCGACCTCTCCTGCAGGCTCATGTGGCAGCTGTTTCTCAGCTGAACAATAGTCAGGAAAGGTTTACTAAAGACAGCCAGTAGCAGTGAGTCGTGCTGATGCAACGCTGACAATTAGGTCAGTCCATCAGCACGACTCAATGACCGACAAACCAGAATAAATCCGGAGGCAGCAGAGAGTCACGGAGGAGAGGATGGAGAGGAAGGATGCTGCCTTTTGGGTACCATCGTGTTGGCTGCTCGCCTCTTGTGGCGCCGGCCTGCTCCACATACGTGTCTAAAAATGACTCTAACCCCCCTCCGCCCGCCAGTGTGGTGATCAGCGCTCAGCCTGTGATGGCATGGCTGCCCTCAGAGCATCGTGCGATTATTAATCTCACGTGCACATTTATTTAAAAAAAAAAAAAAAAAAAAAAAGCCAAAGTGGGGTG
>VUQI01062657.1:33412-57183 GCA_015106735.1 Paratilapia polleni | reverse complement strand
GGATCATCTTGACAGACAACAGAACAAAAGGCAGCCAACATCCAAAGAAGAGCTTTGAATGTCCTTCAAGAATCATGGAGAACTATTCCTGAAGACTAGTTAAAGAAATTACAAGAAAGTTTGTCTAAGAGAGTTCAAGCTGTGTTGAAGAATAAAGGTGGTCATACCAAATATTGACTTTCAAGGTCATTAGAATTGTACAAACTCTGTATAAGCCTTATATGCTCTATTTCCATTAATGTTTGCACATGTTTCAATAAATTGCAGCTCCTATTTCCCATTTTCTTAGAAAAATATAAAGAAATGAGGGGTGGCTCAAGACTTTCGCACAGTACTGTAGCTAATTAGATAAAATCTGTGTTTATATGATGAACTTGTGCAGATTATGGAGGCAGCGTGCTAACCAAGCCAGCTAGCTTTATCTGATAACTTAGCACTGCACCCTTTTTTCCAAATAAAGTAACTTATGGCTCCAAACGCTGAGGATTTAAAATGCGGAGTCCAAAACTGATGGGTGATGTCATTGTGGCTACGTACACCTTTTACGCTGTCTGTGGTTTTGAACTGACGGCACTACTAAGACTTTGATTTGAGGACTTTGTGGTCTTGAAAAACATTTTGGAAATTGTGTAACTGTCCTCAAGCTCAACTAGGATTGAACGATTGTGAAAAATAATCCTATCTGGCAGACAGCCGATGCCGATAATGATGCTTTTTTTGTTTGCTTATTTGAATCTGTTTTGGTAGTTAATTATTTCCCCTTATGTGCCATGGAAACAAAAGACAATCACACTATCTTTGAATTATTGCACGATATTACATTTAGCCAGCACACAACTGATACATTATAACAGGTAAATGTTGTGCACTGCCATTGTTGATTGGCTTTTACATCCTTAAGCATAACCTCTGTTGTATTCTTTAAAAAAAGGAGCAAGTTGAAGTCGACATACTGAAATACTGCAATTAAAGTTTAAAACTACTCAGATATTGTTTTAAATGAGGGGGCTAGATTCCAATGAAACTGTAATAAGTTGTGCTTTGTTTGGCTTCTTTCTTCCTCCAGTCACGGAACAGGGTCAATGACCAGCTTACATGCATGGTTGATCTCCAAAAGATGTCCATGGCCTTTCTGAATAATACATCAAGTTCTCTTTTGCAGTGCTCTACTGCTTCACTAATGCCACAACTCTAAAGGTGCTCTCTCTTTCTCTTGGGATGTCTTTTCTGGATTGTTAACTTTCACCATGGTCTTCTCTGTAATTAAAAGTGTAGATCTAGATTCTTTTTGCAAACATGAGTACTATTTATGCATTTAAGTACTTAATTTCCTACATAATGTAATATGGCTTTAATTTTTCATGTCACCTGAAGTCCTTGGGCATTATCCTGTTTTATACTCACACACATGTGTGCGCACACACACACACACACACACACGCAGTAACATTAGTCTCTGAGGTGAGGATTAGATTAGTTCGCCATCAGCAATCACGTGTGCCCTGTAGGACATAATTAGGATGTCCACAAAACACAAAGAAGAATATTAGAAAACGTGCGGCACTATTACGTTCCCAGAGACGTGATGAATTGTGCTTAGAGCAGAACATTATGGATAATGTAAGAGTGGCATTAAGACTACATCCTGTGGCTGTTTGGCCCCTGTGGATGCTTGTAAAGAATAATGATGCACATTTTCAGAGAGTCTCTCCTGGGTTAGGACATTCATTAAGTTGCATTCAGTTGTTCACAGTGAAGTTTACAGAAGGAAAGGAAGGAGTATGCTGGCTGCTTACGTCCCCAGAAGACGCACCTTGAAATCAGAAAGACAAATGAGTTAATAACTGTCAGGAGTTAATAACAGGGCTGGAAGACTTGCAGTGCCGTGAGCAACTGGAATCGGATTTTTGAAGTGTGCAATACATGTTGGAATTTTTGCTTGCAGCTAATCAGCTTGTTGTTTTTCTTCTTTTACCACTTCTCCTGATCCCTGTTAAGACGAGTGCATTGCGTACATGAAGTATGAGACAACAGTAGCGGGGATGCATGCATAAACAGCTACCTGTGGTGACGAGGGATTCACCTGTGCAAAGCTCTGTGTGAAAAGGAGGCAGAGGGATGTGAGAACTTTGAGTTAGCAGAATTAGCACAACACGGCAGATGCTGTTGTGATGCAGCTCTAGGTGAGTGATCTGATGAGCAGAAATGAACACATTGTCAGGTTTGTCACCCCCACACTGTAGTTTCTTCTTCAGTTGTCACACGCAGTTGTTACCCTGTATCAGTATATCTGCTGCTAATTGCATCTTAGTGACGAGTCAGGTATGCACTAAGCACGGAGAATGGTAAATAAACAATCACAGTTGCCTGCAAAAATGGTAAAAAAACAAAAAGTGCATTACAACTCCATTCTGTCATTTCTCTCAGTCTTACATTGGGGAATCTGCATGAAGAGTAAGTCATAAATGCTCCTGCTAAAGCATCAAGGTAAATTAGCTTTACATCATATTTACTGCTCCTTTTCCTCCATCTCCCTCACTCACATATACACACTCAAATTTCCCAGTTCAGTTTCCTATTTCAGCTTCCATAAAGGATTAATGCAGCCAGCTATGGAGGCTGTCACTGCATCTTTTGCTGCCACTATAGTGAGAACACACTTACTGTAGCTGTACTCCAGTGTGACTGAGAACTGTATGCTGATTGAGCTTCGCTGAGTGGTGTTGGGGTGCAGGTAGGAGCAGACATTTTCAGGTCAGCCGAAGCCAATCAAGTCTGCTAGCTGGGTGTCCACTTGGTGTTAGGTGGTTACCTGGGGAAAGTCATTACAGCAACCTGAACTCGGGGAGCCTCAGCAAGTCAGTAATGGTAGCAAAGGTGGTTCTGTAGCAGTGTTGGTCAGTCTGTCAGCCCAATACTTTGAATGCATAGGGAAACATGTCAGCAAGGATGATTTGCATTGGAGTTGGATAAGACATTAATTGTTCCCAGAGAATGGGTCATAGTTGGCTTTGATGATCCTCTGACTGACTTTCTGGGAATTTGTATATTTCAAAGTTAATTTTAGAAACTGGAAAAACAACAAGCAATCTCATCATAAGGTTTTGTCACACACCAAACACCAAAAGGATGGTTTTTTTTTTCTGTGCACACTTAAAAAACTCAAGTTTTTTAAGTGTTCCTGAGTCTCATTACGGTCTCCATTTTGTAGCTTTTCAGAAAAAATCGTGTATAAATATTACTGACAAAAAATAAAATTAACTGTGATATTTATACCAGATTATTAAAGACTAACCAAAAAGGTTATATGATTTGGATGGCACAAAGTATATTATTAATATCTTCCGTTATAGAAGAGTAGGCGAGCAGTATCTGGCCTGTGTGCACCCTAAAGATTTTAACCTATTCAGACATTGGGAAAGTTACAAAAAGATAGTGGCTTGGGGTAGAGAGAGAGGAGAGGGGAATGCTAATGTGACAGATTTCTTTAAATGGGAAACCCTTCATGCACGAAGCACTTGCAAGGAAAAAATAAATATTTTTCTCAGATTTTGCTTGTGGGGGGAAAAAAAATTAAGTTTCTCCACGCTGGAATCTCCTTGGGATTACCCCAAAATTTTGCTAGGCCTTACTGTTGACATTTTAACCAAAACTGGTCTCCCCTGGTTGTTTGCCTGAGGATTTTGTTCACTCGTTGGTAATAAAGTCTGGGATTTTATCGACACAGGAGGGGTGACCGCATGCTAGCAGAGCAGCAGCAGCTTCACTGCTCCCTTTGTGACTACACATTTTTCAGGCACAGCAGTTTTGTATAAATAGACTTTATTTGTATAAAACTAAACGGCGTTATTTTAGTGGATTTAGAGTTTACTTTTTACCTGAAGAATCTTCACAAGACTAGCATGTTTTAACCTCACATTAACCACCACAGCTGCACATGGCTAATTAGCATAACCACCATGATTGCATAGCTATTGAGCATATGTACTTTATCCAAAGTATTTTTAACTTATATTTAACAAATGCTTTCTACAGTAACATAAAAGGTGTTTGTAATAAATTTAATAGCTTAGGCCCCAGTCACACAGTCCTAGAGATCACTTGGCGACCATCTGGTAACCACCAGTTGCAAGGGAAAAATGTGTATTCCCCGACCGGTTGCAAGTTGTTGCTGGAGGCTGCTGGCAGTTGCTGTGAATTAGATTGCTAAGCCCCAGTCATGCAAGTCTAGAGACCAGTAAGTGATCCCCTGGTAACCACCTGTTGCTAGGGAAAAGTGTGCATTCCAGGAATGGTTTTCGAGTGGTTGTGGGAGGTTGCTGGTAGTCGCTAGCATGAAATTGGTTGCAAAGAGGTATACAGTGCTGCACCGAAGATTTCCTTGCGATCGCTTTGGTTTGGTAGCAGATTGTCACCAGTAATATGCATGGATGACGTTGACTTGTCTGTAAACACTCGCAAACTGCTCACCAAACGGCAGTGAAAGTGTGAAAAGTGCTTTGCAAACCGGCTGTTTGAAATGTGATGGCTGCAGCAGAAAGGCACAACGTTTAAAGTTGTGGCGAACGTTCTCTGTTTCCGGTTTGCGTTGCACGTTTTCAACTTTTACTACAGCTTGGCGTTTGCAAACAAGTCAGTGTCTTCCATGTAAACTATGGGTGACAGCGGCAATCTGCTAGCAAAGCAGTCACAAGCAGGTTTTTGTTGCAGCACCCTCTTTGCAATGGATTTCACAGCCAGCAACATCAAGCAACCACTTGCAACCGGTTGAGTAATACACATTTTTCCCTACCGACCGGAGGTTGCCGGAGTGTCACCATCTACTCTCTAGCCCTGTGTGACTGAGGCCTTACCTATAGAGATGAAGCAATCCCTTCATTTCTTGGACATCGCTGTCACATAATCCTCCTAGTGTGTCTGTGCTTATATTCATGCACTGAGGTTCTGCACTGTCACAGCAAGTCTTCTCTTCAACATCCTCTCTTACCTCTATTTGCAATGTAATAATAGCTCAAATGGAGTAACAGCTGTGGCAGCAGTTTGGTTCGTGTCTAGCAGAACGCAAAAAAGTGGATTTGGTCTCAGTTTCAGAACCCTGCATTTTACTCAGCATCAACAAAAATAATTTGTTTCCGACCAACAGTGGGAAGCCAGAGAGGCTACTATAAAAGAGATTTGTAAACTGAAAGATGCACTTACACATTAAAATCTTGACATTGCATGTCCTTGACTCTGTACCTTTCAGTTTTATTTACAGGTCTTTGCTTGTATATTGACATCTCACAGCCTCTTTGAGCATCCTATATTAATACTGTCCCTGCAATAGTTGAGTAACTGTCTTCAACTATACATGAACAATATATGCTGCATAGCTGAAAGCTAAACAGATTCATATAATAGGAGCAGGTGTCAGCAGAAACTGTAGGTTAAGGGTAACTCATTGCAAGACAAAATTGTTTTGCAGACTGGAATCTCAAGCATGGAAATCCATACGAAGAAAGAATCCATAACACGGCACCATGTAGGGTATTCACTAGCTCAAGGGAAAAGTTGTATGTTATGACACCATCAAGTCAATGGCGCATGCCCAGCCAATGGAATGACTGATGTGAGTGATGATGAGTTTAGACTGGTTGCTGGTCTGTTGGGGTTTTGAAAGATGGGACAGGGCAATCCCTGAGAAGTTGTGTTGAGTTAGAGACACACACTGTTGTTGGGAGTGTGGTAATGATTGTCAGTGCAGTCAGACTCATCTGTCTTGTTGTCAGGGCCCCACTGAGAGTGTAAAGTTGCACCAGCAAGTGCAACACAGAAAGTGTTATCCACAAACAGACACATTACATGCACGCATAAAGACCTGCTATCATCTACTGTGTGTGTGTGTGTGTGTGTGTGTGTGTGTGTGTGTGTACCAAACAGACACATCACATGCACACATAAAGACCTGCTATCTTCCACTGTGTGTGTGTCTGTTTGTGTATATATGAGTGCATCCCTGGAGCCTTAGCACCACTTACCACATCCTGTCCAATCATGCTTGACAGAGGTTTGGTGGAGAGATCCTGTTGTCGTTGCCTCTGTTACACTGTCTGACTGCCAGGCTCACCTCTGGGGACAGGTAATGATAAGGCTAACATACACACAAGTTTTCTCTCTCTCTCTCTCTCTCTCTCTCTCTCTCTCTCTCTCTCTCTCTCTCTCTCTCTCTCTCTCTCTCTCTCTCTCTCTCTCACGCGCTCACACGCACACACACAACTATCTTTCCCTCCTTGTCAACAACAACCATCTGTTGTGGCAAACTGAAAAATTCCAAGGACTGAGCAATGAGAAGGCTGTAAATGTTTGTTTGTGTAGTATTCATCTGTGGTGCTGTGCATTATTTAAATGTGGATACCAGACTACACTGGTGTTTTTGTGTGTATTTGTGTTTCTGTGTTATTGAATTACCATTAACTAGATTTATTAATGAATGCATGATGTTGTCTCTATGAAAGTAAAATTCTTATTTTCTCTTTAACTGGTGTGAATGTGGAAGAAAAATATAAATGAGCTCACTGTGACAATGCAACTGTGACATACCGAATAATATGATTTTTGTCATTTGGCACTGCAGGTGAGGATGAAGGGAATGTCAATAGTTTTGCAGGTATCTGGTGAAAAAGCCCAAATATTGGACTAATTAAAAACTGATGATGGCTTTAGATGAAACCTCAGAAATGCAGTGCATCCTGAGGATGACATGAATGAATATAAATTTCCTGGCCGTCCATCCTATAGTTAATATCTGATATTTCTGTCTGAAGTGATGTTGAGCTGAAAGATTGGAGCTATGCCTGTAGCATGGCTAATAATTGTTATTTGCAGCTCTTTTTTACTCAGTTTTACTAAAAATGACAATGAATCAGAGAGAGGTGACATTCTGTGTTCCTAAAGCCAGTCTTGGTAACCGGGGATCGGACCACCAGGGTCTCTGCCCCTGACCTCTGCCCAGTCCTCAAGGCATTGAACCCCTACGGCGTCTCCTGCAGGTGGTGGGCCCATTGGAGGGCTGGCCCATATTGTTCCTTCAAGCTGCGCCTGGCTGGGCTCCATGGGATAACCAGACCACTCAGCATTCTCACTCAACCCCCCTCCCCAGGCCTGGCTCCAGGGTGGGTCCCCAGTAACCCTCTCCTGTGCAGGGTAACCATGTCCCATGCTCTTCTGTTAAAAAGGTTTTTCTGAATTGCTCTTCACCCATGACCAGTTTGCCTTGTTAGACCCAACAAGGGGCAAACTGCCCCTGACAACACAACTTCTGGGATCACTATGGCACATAAACCCCTATACTGCATTAAGGTGGCGATTCATGGTGGGAGCCAGTTTAGGTGGTTTAGGCATCTGCCTCCTGGGCGCCTCCTAAATGAGGTATTTCTGACATCCTCCTAAGAGGAGGTCCCAGGGCACACCCAGGACACGCTGGAGAGATTATATCTCTCAGCTGGCTTGGGAATGCCTTGGTGGAGGTAGACAAGGAGAAGGAGGTCTGGGCTTCTCTGCTTAGACTGTTGGCCCCGCAACCTGGACCTGGATAAGCAGCAGAGGATGGATGAATGGATGGACAATGAATCAATCATCACAAAAGTCAAGTTAATTTTAGTTCAGCTTACCAGTTAATTGACTAACTGGCAAATCTTGAGATGTAAACAGATGCTTTTTTGGCCCTCTAAGGAGAAAAGTGGGCCCAAAGCAACAGCATTACAGAGCCCCTGGATTCCCTCACTGTAGGGGTGAGTGGTTCAGAATTATCTTTTTGTCACCGTCTGTATTTCAGTCAGTATAACCAAAAACTTTATAAGAGAGAATCATCCCACTCTTTGAATCCTGAATAGAAATCTATGGGAGGATTTGGTACTGGGAAACATACAAGCCAATCGTGTTGATGCACTGACACATGTGCACAGTGGACGTTCACAACGCGCCATGTCACAAAGCTCAGATCATCTCAAACTGGTTTCTTGAACATGACAGTGAGTTCACTGTACTCCACAGTCACTAGATCTCAGTCCAACAGAGCACCTTTGGGATATGGTGGAATGGGAGATTCACATCATAGATGTGTAGCCGACAAAGCAGCAACTGTGTGACGCTATCATGTCAATATGGAACAAAGCCTCTGAGGAATGTTTCCAGCACCTTGTTGAATCTATGCCACGAAGAAGTAAGGCAGTTCTGAGGGCAAAATGGGATCCAACCTGGTACTAACAAGTACCTAACAAAGTGGCCGGTGAGTGTATACATACTTTGTTTATGTCCCTGTGACCACTGAAATAAAACATATGGCTTTGTCCTCATACATTTAGGTAGGACCTTCAAGATAACTGCCCAAATAACTGCCTGGAGGTGTTACTAAGGGCGTTTTTACACCTATAGTTCGTTTACTCTGGTCTGAATCAGTTTGTAAACTCGTAGCTTTTTTCCCGTGGTTCGGTTTCTTTTCACAAAGAGAAAACTCCAAGCGAACCAAAATGCGTCACTACAAACCACGTGAGAACATTCAGTCTTATTGGTCAGATCTGTCTGGGGCAGGAACAACAAAAGTAAATACAGGAAGAAGGAGCTGTGTTCTGGCCAAGTGGATAACATGGAGAATTGACATTCATTTTACGGCTAGTTGCAGCCATACTGACAGTTTGTGTACTCTGCACATCTATGGTACCCTGCCGCATCTCAGATTGCAAAGCATGCCTGGCTACGGGAAGGTGTTTAGCGCAAACCTGCAGCGTACACCACGTGTTTGGGTTGGATCAAGATCAGATCACGTTCACACCATAAACGAATCGCTCTGGAGTTTGTTTGGAACCGGACCGAGACCACCTCCTCCAGAGGGTCTCAGTGCGGTTGTTTGGGTCCGCACCCGAGTGCGATTACCATGTTCACATCTGCATAAACGAACTGCACCAAAGGGGGAAAATGAACCAGAGTTCGATTTAAATGGACTAAACACTGCAGGTGTGAAAACACCCTAAGACAGATGCCAAGTGGCAAGACTTGCTTCTAGAAGGATTTTGGTAAAATTTAGAACTGGTGATTCTGTTATTCTTGGTATTCTAAATAAAGGTGGGTTAAAGGTTCTGTACATTAACACAACTACATGCTGTCTAAGCAGCACTAATATTCATGTGCCAGCCACAGGTAATGTCTGAGCAGGAGGATGTGTGTTTACCTGTGCGGATCTGGTGGGAGAGAGAGCTTGTGTAGCTTAATTATTGATGAATGATTTTGGTAATCCAGCAATTAGCAAGACTGTTTTTACAGTGAGTCTGAATTTTAATGAATAGACAGGAGAACTGCAAGTCTCATCTGTTTCCTAGAGAGCTTGTATCCTGTTAGCTGATTCTTTTTTTGATAGTTAAGCTGTCATTGTAAATGTACAGTATTTTCATCTCCAGACAGTGAATGATTTATTTATTTTATACTCTATATGTACACAGATTTGCTTTGAGAGACAGTAGATGTGCCGTTTGTTTGGCAGGAATGCTCATTCATCATAAAATATCTTTCTGTGATGTTTTATTGTCAAATCTCAATGACACCTCTTTTGTCCAAAAGATGTGGTGATTCTTCTCATCTTTGCAACAAATCACTGCTGTCATATTTAGTCTTTTTTTTTTCTACATAGAGCAGGCTTATTTTCAGCCTCCTTTGGGCACCTTCTTTATCAAAAGCCACTCAAATTCTCAAAGTGGAATAGTGCGTACCCAGCAGCCCTCTAGGCAGATGATGAACCAAAAGAGAACATCAGATTTTGGTTGTGAAGCTGTGATGAATCACAAAGTTGCTGTTGTGCAACCTGCAAAATTTGATAGATGCCCGTCTGGATACCACAAGATTTTGCAGAGGGAGATATTGTAAGTTTTCATATTTCATTTTGGGAAAAGCTCACATTCGACATCCTCAAACACCCAATGGTATGAATATAAATGAGATTTAAATGGGATATTTTGAAGCAAAGACACTGGGGAGGGTGAAATTGGCTGACCTGTTCACAGAAAGAAGGGAATATTAAGCAAACTCCTCAGCCCACACCAGTTGTTGCTGATTCACCAAAAAAGGGAACAATCAATATGGAGCGATTAAAGCCTCTCTGAGAGCCTTGGTGGTCAGTCTGTCCTTCCCTGCCTTTCTCTTGGTGAAGATCAAATATTCTTGTTATTCAAGACAAGCGTGTGTGTGTAAGAGGGTGTTTGCATTTCTGTCCATCTCGAATTGTCCCTTTCTGTAAAGATAGGGGTTGGATTAGAGGGTTAGATTAGAGGGTAAGAGGGTTAGATTTTTTTTGAGGATAATCATTTTTTACAAGTGGCTGGCGATGGAGAGTGACAGAACTGCTTCCCTTACTGGAGGACTGTTTTAGGTTCTTGTCAGGTTAGGTCACTTTCATTTACTACCAAACAAACACTGTGCATACTGTTTCCATTGAATTGCAAATCGACCACTGAACATTCATGGTGAAATAAAAGGCATTCCTCTCTTGTTACAACATTTGCGCTGTCAGTAAGTTAAAAACTTCAGCTGATTGACATTTGAATGTAAATTTGCTGGCTACATGCAGCAATGTGAAAAAGAACGTTTTCACGGGAGTTCTGTGAAAAACTAAGTACACCCCATGATTCAGCAGCTTGTAGAATCACCTTTAGCAGCAATAACTTGAAATGGTTGTTTTCTGTTTAACTTTATCAGTCTCTCACATTGTTGTGGAGGAATTTTGGCCCACTTTTCTTTAGAGCGTTGCTTCAGTTCATTGAGGTTTGCAGGCATTCATTTATGCACAGCTCTCTTAAGGTCCTGCAACAGCATTTCAGTCAGGTTGAGGTCTGGACTTTGACTGGGCCATTACAACACCTTGATTCTTTTCTTTTTCAGCCATTCTGTTGGAGAATTGCTGCTGTGTTTGGGATCATTGTCCTGTTGCATGATCCAGTTTGAGCCAAGCTTTAGCTGTCAGACACATGGACTCACATTTGATTCTAGAATACTTTGGTATACAGAGAGGTTCACGTTTGTTCAGTCTTTTTTTAATTTTACTGTCATGAACTTTAACATTTAACACACTAACTGAGGCCTGTAGAGTCTGAGATGTAGCTCTTGGGTTTTTTGCAGTTTCTATGAGCATTGCACAATCTGACCTTGGGGTGAATTTGCTGGGATGTCCACTCTGGGGAAGATTGTAGCATTGTGTTAACACACACCTGAATTCTCCAGACCAGCAAATTCTCTAAACTTCTGCTTAGGGTGCTCACACTTATTGATGATCAGTTAATCAAGTGCATTTGATTAACAGCACCTTACTGCTGCCTACGCTATTAGGTCCTATGCAAGCAGTAAGGGTGTACTTTTTCACAGGACTGCATAGAGTCCTGCGAAAAACCTTCTTTTTCACAGGTCTATGTGATATCATGTTGATTTAGTGCTTTGTAATAGGGTGATTCTTTATATTTTCTTTCAGGTATGATTTTCCAGCAATTATGAAAACAACTTAATCAAGATGAAACAAAAATTGTCCTACATTCATTTCAAAATGACAATCCTGTTTTTTTTTTTTGTTTTGTTTTGTTTTTACACCCGCTTACTTTAGCCTAAACTCATTGACTGTTTAGTTTAGCTCGAGCCAAGATCAATCTACGCATGGTGGGCATGTTTTGAACTTTGGAAAGAGCTACTGTATGCAAATGTTTCCAGTGGTGAAGCTAATTAGGCTAATTACCTCCTGGTAGTGCACAGTTGAGAACGATTTATATTTTCGTGTCTAACACTTGTAAAGATTTTGCATTAGCCTTCTTTGCTGAATTATTCCGTAAAACCATTTAAACCAAAGATAATAAAGGTCATGTTGTTTCTGCAGTGCATGTCATCCACTCCTCACATGATGTGTTGCTTGATTAGATATGTACAGTTGCAAGAAAAAGTTAGCAAAGCCTTTGGAATTACCAGAATTTCTGCACTGATTGTTCATAAAACATGCTCTGATATATATCTAAATCCCAATTATAGACAAATGCAATGAGACAAAACTTAAAATATACACAGTTGCACTTTTCATGTCTTTATTTAGTACATGTCTGTTCTGCTACCTCAGGGCCCGGATGCCTTGCAATCATTGAGGGAAGAATTACTTCAAAATTGTACCAAGAACTTTTACAGAAAAATGTCAGGGCAGCAATCAAAGACTTGTAGCTTAGGCAAGACAATGGCCCAGAGCGCACAAGTAAATCAATAACTGAATGGCTGCAAAAAGAAGAAAATTCAGTAATGTAATGGCTGAGTCAGAGTCCTGACCTTAACCCAGTTAAGATGCTCCAGCTTGACCTGAAGAGGGCTGTTCAAACAAGGCATCCCAGCAGTATTGAGGAACTGACAGTTTTTAGCAGAAGTGGCTCAAAATCTCTCCTCACTGTGGTGCAAGTCCCAAAAGCAGCATCAGGAAAACATCTCATGGAGGTTGTTGCTGCTAAAGGATATTCTACGGAATTTAAAAGTTTTGAGTGTTTACTCAATATGCTTGATAAAGACATAAAAAATACTGCTATTTGTGGTTTAATAGTTTTATCAGATTGTGTTTTTGTATAACTGTAAATTAGATGAAGCAATTTTGTTAGTTCTGAATGCAGAAATCCTGCTTATCTCAAAAGGTTTGCTAAGTTTTTCTTGCAAGTGTACATATGTAATGGAGTAAAGTGGACAGTGTTGTGTGAGCAGAGGATGACGTTTTGGACATGCACAATAGAAAAAACAAAACTGTGTCCCTGGTATATCGATCTAACTGTAGTGTGTGCAAAAGAATTGCAGTCCAGAACTGACAGAGCAGCAGTTTCTGACAACACAAAGATTCTGCAATAAGACTGTAAACGAGACATTGATTTAATGCCCAGCCATATAGATTCAACAAGGAACGATGAGACACATTATTAGCATGTCCACTCAATAGCTGTCTCTGTGTTGTAACAAGTCTATGTGCTGACCACATCTGTCTCACCCTGCTGTTTCACACTGATTGCTCATAAGCTTGAGGCCAGTGTTGTCTGAAGGTAGTTTTGACTTTTTGGGATTCCTGTCAAGTCTCATACTAGCCTTTAGCTTCCCTTTAGCAGCCTTTCTTTACCCGCGCCACCATGTTAGTTTTGCCTTGAGCGAGGTCACCTCCAGTTGCTTTAAGCCAGTTCACATCATCACTCCTGGGATGTTTTTACATATGCAGCACTGTCTCTCGCTGTCACTATTTTATCCTCTTTTTCTCTGTCTCCATCCTTTCCATTCACACACTCATTTCATCCCTTTCTCCACTGGGAGCTGAGCGAGAGAGGCATGTTTAAATAGGTGCAGGAGATGAAGAGACTGCGCAGCTTGGTCTGCCTGTCTGTCTCTGTGCTCGTAGACATTATTCATGCCTTCCATGGGCCCACCTGAAAGGCAAGGTGGCCGTGAGAGACACACAAACACCTGATGCTCAATAGATGCAGAGGAAGCCCAGAAAGGAGGGAAGGATGGAGTGTTGACAGACATCAAGGGGAGAAGTCACTCTGCAACCACTGTGTGATTTTCTGTTTCTATTTCTCACAGCATCTGATGACACACAGCTTTGAGCACCAGCTTATGCTTCCTTTAACACAAAATCCTCCAACAGCTTGTTTCTTTTACTTTTATTTTGTTTTAGTTGTACATGATTTGACGTACGATTCCTTAATTGATTTTGTTCATGATTTTATTACAAACAAACCCCCCACCCCCACCCCAAAAGGAACCAGTAATTCAGTTATCTGTTTGAGAGATGGTGCGTAGTTCTGTGTGCCAAAAAACAATGAAAATTCTGTTGTTGTCTTTTTGCTTCACTACGAATAACTGAAATGAGATTAAATTGTCAACACCGACTCATTGTTTGGACACATTTAAAGGAAGTGAAGTTATTTTCATCAGTGGCATAATCTATTTGTCATTCTTGCAATAAAGTGATTTTGTGTGTCGCAAGTGGCATCAATCCCAGATACTGTGTATTGTTTTAAATACAGATATTTTTAATTGCATCCGATGACTTTGTTCCATGCAGGGAAGACGGTGTTTGGCCTTGGTTCAGCCTCAGAGAGAACATCTTTTATTATTTGGCAAGCGGTTGGATGACTAATCTTTAAATGTGTCACAATTGTACAACAGTCAAACGCTGTTTTCTAAATCATAAGCTGTGCCCAGTTCCTCTGCACTTTTGATGACACTGTGATTAGATTATTCATTGGCATTGGTAGTAGTTTTTCATAATACAAGAAAAACAAGGAGTAAGTACAAGAAATGCTGTTATAAAACGCATCGTCAGTGACTCACGCTTGATTGTAATGATCTGTGCCTGAGTAGCTGCAGGATGGTTAATTGCATGCCTCTCTGTTTTCCTGCTTGTCAAGCTAAATAAGCAGCATGGTTAGACAGGACATCTTCCATTAAAGACAAGCTTTATTTGACTAAACAAGCCACTTAAGTAATATTGCATTCAAGTGCAAGTGTGGATATTTAGATATCCCAGAATTTCCAAGTTAGTCAGACCCAGTTCAGGTGTCCAAAAATAAATTGACTGTAGTTTAAATTATTGTGTACTGACTTGTCATTTTATATCATTATAATTTCACTAGTTTTGGTAGCGATGTAATGATGTAATTACCTGACATTTGTTTTGTTACATGAATCTGTTGCACCTGCTTTTGTTTGGTAAAATGTGTAAAGTAAAGGTGGGTGTACAGCAACTCATTTTCAGTTAATTATCTGTACCTCTCGGTAGTAGCAGCGCACTTTTTCAGAGTTGTTTAAGGAAGAGAGTTGATTTTTGCTCACATATGCTGTCAGTTATAGTTCTTAGAAAATTGAAATTGGCAAAAAATCTGTATTATTAGGTCACACTTACAAAAAATCAGAAATTGGAATCAGCCAAAGAAATTACAGTAGCTACATCTCTAATTTTTGGTTTCTTGGACAGTTATAAACTATGATTGTGATCGTATCATCTTGGTTCGGCATATTATGTCTTTTTTTTTTTTTAAAACAATTCTTTAATAATTCCCTGACCTCTTAACAGAAAATTATGTTTACTCCAGCTTGAAAGAATTACTCCAGGGGTTCTAAATCATATGCTAATGTAACGAATAGTACTGAATACTAAAAATCTGATGACTTTGCTTTGTGCTACAGATTGTTACCAGTGGTTTATATGTGTTTTCTTTTTCATTGTACAGTTGTATTTATCTTTACAATTTGACCTAAAGTTAGTACATAATAAGAAGATAAAATTGACTCTTTGAGTTAGATGACTGTCTTGGTTGTCAAGAACCACAGTACATCATCCCACCTGACACCCTCAGAATCGTCTGGTCTTTTTTTTTTTTTTAACTATAACTCCAGTAATTTATTTGAGCCAATGCAAAAATTTTAATTTGTACTAGCTTTAAAGCCTCTGTGATTTTTGAAAAATTTCTTCAGGACCTAAAGTTGTTTGATCAATGTGGTATGTCCAAACTGCTATAAAGAACATGCAAACACCACTGGTATTTCTCCATTTCACAGCCATAAGCTACATTCACGAGAGTTAAAATGTGGCTATACTGGACAAGTATTAAAGAAATGATGGCTAGAGGATGAGCCTGGTATCAAAATGGAGGTAACAACAGAGATCTTTACCATGCTATAACTGGCTTTGGCCTATCTCACATGCTGATATGACCCCTGAAACTTCATCTAAAATGTCAGTTTTTTCCAGTGAATTATGAGAAAACAGAAATGTTTACAAAGGTTAGACACTAAATTGGTGGAGTTTTGCTGTTCATGCTATGATATATCCCATGATACTGATGCTTTTCGAGATTTTGGCTTTTGATTGTGTTGATCGGAGTGGGTGTAAAATTGATTTGGTCGCAGTTTTTAACAGATCTTAAATGTGTTTTTCAACCCTGAAAATTTCATGTGGCTATCTCCTGCACTTGTGAAGTTATGAGGGCTCTGAACTAGTTACATATGAATCCACAGCCCGCAAGTTAATTCAACCCATTCTGCTGTACTCAAATTTTAGACTTCACTTCTCTGGGTCTTGGACCCAGCCGTACTCAGACTGTGTCCATGAAAAAAGCTTTGCGATAGTGTCACATACCTGGGTTCCAGTGCCTTGAGCATGTAACAAAAGCCCTCATTTTCCACAAGGTAATATGAATGCAGGTTTTTGCACATAAAGTAAGTGATGGATTGTGTTATTTTCTTAGCTCGCTCTAAATTGGGATGTAGCTATTGTCAAGCAAGGTGTGCCCAGTGTTGGTTGGTTTTCTGATTTAACATTAGCTGTGGTGTCCTCAGCTAACGTTACCTCAGGATTCTGACGCGTGTTTGTAGTATTCTCAGAGTTACATTCTTATAACACTCATTGGAAATCCTTTTCTATTTTCTCCATCTTTGTTTTACCATCTTCCTCCCACACGCCATCACCTCTGCAAACCTCAGTAGAAAAAAACTCAACAGCAATACCTGGTGGAATGCAGAAACAATTGATTTTATTATTCTAGCCCTAAAAAGCTCAATTTGTGATTAATTTGCAATTTCCATCCATCCATCCATCCATTTTCTACAGCTTATCCAATTCTGGGTTGCGGTTGGACTGGAGCCTGTCCCAGCTGTCACAGGGCGAGAGGCGGGGTACACCCTGGACAGGTCGCCCGTCTATCTCAGGGCTAACTATTTGCAGTTTATATAATAAATTATTGATATTTGGTGTCCATATATAGATACAATATTGTCATGCACAATATTGCGATACTATGCTGTATTGATTATTAAATATGCTAAAGTTATTGTGCGAAAATAATCAGCTGATTCTGAGGGGGTCAAGTGGGAATGTTTTTCAAATTTGGTTCATTTTATATGGAATGACCCAACTGCTATGAGGATGTAGTGTTCTAAATAACCCCTGGCTCTTGGCTGTTATTTTCTCTCCTGTGCCTGTTTCTTTAAACACTGTTTTTATGCTTCAGGAGCTTCACACTCAGTGAAAATATGTTGTCCAAAATATGTCCTGCTTAACTTTATCCTTACGGCAATGTTGAGTCAGATGTTTGGAGTTTGGTGTTTGTAATACAAAACAAAAGTGCAAGATATCTGTTCAACCTAAATTTCTGTTGGATTTTCATGTCTGTACATGTTAAGCCAGTATATTTGCAGTTAGTGGAGAATGTAGAACACAGAGATGCACACTCAGAACTTGCTTTCCTCAGTAGTTCTCATTGCTCCCGGGCAGCAGAGCCATGCTGTGCTGCTTTTTGAACCATAGGGAGGTACAAAGGGGGCTAGGCAGCCGTCTGGCATCACAACGTCCTCATGTCTTCCAAAGTCTCTACAGAATTGCTTCCACCACAGGGTATGCAGTAATTAGACTGAGGTCAGGGGAGTGTGTGGCCTCTGCTGCTCCTGTTCCAATGCAACATACTGTTAAGAAGTGTTGCCCAACTTCCTCCAACAATTAGCAAAAACGCCCTAGTTCTTCACTCCTTCTACTGCTGCCCTGCTGTTTATACTCCACATTGATTAATATCTATTTTTCCCTGAGCATGTTCTCTCATTCTTCTTCTCTTGTTTTCATTATTGTTTTTTAGTGTAAAAGCAGTGGAGAAAACAGACTTTAATGAGATGACAATCCCATCATCCTTCTGCTAAAACTGGAGGACGATTAAATGAGTCACTGGACTTTTACTTAGAAGATTTTTTTAGACTTGTGTTTGTCAAATGTTTGTTTTCAGTTTCTGTTTGGTTATGATTAGACACCAAAAGTACTTTTTTTAGGTTTAGGAAAGGATTATGGTACAACCTTAACTGAATTTTAGAAGACAAGCTTCAAGAGTAATGTCCCACAACAGCTACGCCCAACATTTGGCTACGATCTCATGGCGCTGATATCGGTCTGCTCTGCATGTTAAAAAGTGATGCTGAATGGGTATCCAGTGCATGCTGCTGTTTTGTTGGGATGATGATGGTAGTTGGTACAGTTTACTCTCTACTATTTTCAACACCAAATTTGATACCGCAAAAATCACAAATCATTCCAAGTTAACAGAAGCCTTTATTTAAAAAAAAAAAAAATGCACACATATACCTGCATGAAAATTTACTGTAATGGCAGTAGCCAGCTAACTTTATTAGAATCACCTAGCTCACATTATGAATTACTGCGATGTTAGCCATCGAGCAGTCTTTTTGTTTAGACTGGTACCATTACCATTATTTAGTGATTTAAACATCCGCTATATATCAGCTGATATTTTTTCTTTCAGACACACAAAACAAACAGGTTTCTATAGCATTTGTTATCTGAAGTTATTTATGAGTCCTTACTAAGATAATATGTCGGGGTGTGTGTGTGTGTGTGTGTGGGAATGTTAGATGAGACTCTTGGGCACAGCAAAAAGCGTTTTCTAAGCGTTTGTGTGCGACTGGGTGGCTGAGGTTTGTAGTAAAAAGCACTTTCAGAGCTCAGTTAGAGTAGAAAAGTGCTATATAAGTACCAGTCCATTTACCATCTAAGTTACAGTTACAGACAAACACAGTTTGACATAAATAGCTGTACTTTTCATGTCTTTATTGAACACATTGAGTAATCACTCACAGTGACATGCTGCAAAAAGCAAGCGAACTCTTGAATTTTCCACCTTGTAGATCCTCTTTTAGCACCAACACAACCTCCATGAGATGCTTCCTGCAGCAGCTGGCACAGTGGTGAGGAGGAATTTTAGATCATTCCTCCTATGAAACTGTTCCTTATTATTTCTGGGATGTCTTGATTGAGCTTTTTTTAGGTCATACCACAGCATATCAATCAGTTGAAGGTTCAGATTCTGACTTCACCATTCCAGGCTATGAATTTTCCTTTTGGTTTTTTTTTTGGTTTTTTTAGCCATTCTTGTGTTGATTTACTTGTGTGCTTTGGGCCATTGGCTTGTTGAATCAGCCAATCTCATGTACTGGTGCTGTGCCATTCTCCTGTAAAAATTTCATGGTACAATTTTGCTATGTGGAGCCAGGTGTTCGTATTAAGGAGGGCAGATTGGAAGTACAAGATGTAAAGGTGCCCCTCCCAGTAATTAAAGGCATAGTTACTGAAGTCTGTTCTTCTCAAAAAAGATGGTGTGGACTAGGGATGCACTGATCCCATATTTTGAATGGATAACTGTGATTTTAACATGTGTTGGGAACTTTTTATTGAACATACACTAACATAACATGTTGCCATCAGCATTCATTTCACATGTATCTTTCTTGTTAGCTTCATTCCACACATAATGTATATATGTGAGGAGGTGCATTCACAGTAACACAAACTGAGAGCTAGACCATAAAGGGCAGCAGTTTGCTGTAGTCTCATGACTCACTGAGCTGTAATTAGACTTGTACTTTTTCATTTTATATATCTTGGTCCTGTTGTCATTTATTATTTTGCTAATAAATAACAGTTCAGTAAATATACATTTTTAGATGTATGAAATTTATTTTACAAATTTAGGAAAGCAATTAAGTCAAGCCTTAACAAAAAAAATATTCCCAGTCTGTCCCTCAGAGTAAAGAATACAGCCTGTTAATTTAACTCTGGTATCGGATTCATACTCTGGATTGACATTATTAGGAAGCCTTGTGGAGATGCACAATGCTGGAAAAGGTAGCATTTAAGAGACCTGAGTGTTCAACAGTCCACAATTAGACAAATCACCCAGAAATTGAAGACATTCAAGGCTGCTGTTACTGGTGCTGATGTGCAAGTTTTCTCTAAATTTTCTTCTTCTTCTTCTTCTTTTCTTTCTTCTTCTGAATTTTCTCTAATTAATGTTTGTCTCATCTGTTCACAGAACATCCATGTGGTCTTTTGCAAACTTAAGATGTGCTGCAATGTGTGTCTTTGTTTTGTTTTGTTTTTTGTTTTCTTGTGTTTGTGGAGCACTAACAGAATTATCACCATTCTTACTGAGGGCTCTTTTCTTAAAATGGATGCATAAAGATTTTAGCAAGTTGTAGAGATTTCAGCAGGTGTTTTGCTGTTACCCATGGGTCCTTTTTCACCACTTTCAGGATTACATGTTGTGCTTTTGCTGTGATCTTTATAGGACACCCGCTTCTAGGAAGAGTACTGTCAAGAGACCTGATTTTAATCCACTTATAGTAAGACTGACAGCCTTTCCAGCTCTGTGCATCTCGACGGCAATTTTTTTAGGTCCTGTGAAACCATCCAGCCTTTGTTGAAAGTGGCAGACTTTGTCAGTTACCAGACTATGTTTGCCTTTATTTACAGGGAGGGGAACTTCTACAACTCACACTTTAAATTCCATCTTCTTAATTGGAGTTGAAATAGTTTTTGAGAAGTCATTAAAACAAAGTTTTGCTTACTTTTTTGAGCCTGCCATGTGAATGATTACTCTGTCTATTTAATAAAGACAATACATGCAGGTAATTCCAAAGGGATACGAGCCTGCCCTGATTCTTGTGCCAGACTGTATGCATGTACCCCTAGCCAGGCCAAACTCATAACCATTATGATGAGCGATGGGTCTCTATTATACTAACATGAAAGCACCCATTGTTATTTTAATTAGGCGAGCCAAATGAGCGCTGCACTGCAAAGCTTCCTTTCTATCTCCCCACTCATTTTTCTACAACTGCACTTTCTCGTGCTTTCCTACCCTCTCTCTCTTTGCTTCCCCGCCTCTCTTCCTGTGCCAGTTTGTAGTGTAGGTGTTGTCATGCGGTTGCTGCACCACCCAGACCCCATGCAGAGAGGAGCTGTATAGTGTGTTTCTGTATCTGTGACGTAACGCTGCAGGAAGAGCCTCGCCGCTGAATTTGTCCCAAATGGAAGAATGTGTCGCCAGCTTTGCCGCCCCTGAAAAGATGCAGCGCCTAATGCTATTGAGAATTATGGAATGGACTAAATAGACTGAAAACCAACTCTAAAGGCTTTTCAGTTGCTTCCCCTGCCTTCGCACTTGTACATCTCAGCGAAGTTTTAAACCCCAGATCAACTAAAATATTGAGTAGCTTAAAAAAAAAATGTCCTGAAGTTGAAATACAGTCTTCAACCAACATCTCCACTTTGAGATGTGGAGGTGTCACTGGAATACAGACACTTTTTAGTCAAAGCAGCTCTGCTTGTAAAGCTGGGTGAGGCATGTTGTCATGTAATCATTATTTTCACCCGTCACATGCTGGATCACTCACGCTGCAGTTGCAGTGTTTTAACTGAGATTAATTGGGTGGTTTGTTTTTTTTTGGTTTGTTTTTTTTCAGAGCAGGAATGGATAAACACTTTCAAGCAGTTTGGTACATTCTTAATTATGGGCCTGGTTTAGTAGAATTTTTAACAGTAGGGTTACAATTCTGGTTAAATGCTATCAACTTAATTGGTTCCTAGAGTTAGATTTAGCTCTTGTTTGCCGTGTAGTGTCCTTAAACCTGCAGCTGGACTCTCCAAAAGAGAATGGAAAGAATAGTTGGGAGGACACTATTAGACAGCTATGCAAATACATCCGTTCACCCTCGTATTACTGAGCCAACACCCACGTACCAGAATGCCAGTTGATAGTGATTGGATTGAGGATAATTTTCCGTTGCAGTTGCTTGGAGCTCAGCATCACTTTACTGTTAGGCAGCTCCCTATTCAGCTTGGACACAATACTGTAGTGGAGGCCTTTGATGTGGTTCCAGGTCCTTTACATTACCATTAACTTTTGGGCCCAGATGAATCAGCATTGCTAATTGTTCTTTGTCACTTTCAAAGAGGGTCAGTCCAGACTGCGTAATGCTCACAGACATTAAATGTGTTGTATCAAATCCATATATATGATGTATTGCCAACAATGCAGTGTTGTTGGCCTACTGTATCTTGATTTCCACTTTCTCTACAATGTCAGAATCAATTTGGCCTTCTCTGTTACACCAACCTGTATCCACCTGATGGCTCCACACTGAATGTGCCCTCTTTATTTAAGTCGTACATTGACCGCCTGTGCAGAAAGGCATTGAGACATTTCTAAATGCTCTCTTCTTTCTGCCTTTCACGAGCGCTGGAGGATGAATGCGTGTCTTGGCCTCTTGTCATTATGCATTACGGTCTTGTGCTGAGTTTTTGCACTGTGCACCTTTACAGATGCATGCTGATGGATGAGGGAGGTATGCTATGTGCACAGGCTTGCGTGAAAAAGAGTGGTGCCTCATAGAATTGATTTGGTGAGTTTATAGTAGAAGAAATAAAGGAAAGAAAATGTTTTCATTGGAATGATTTGCACTTAGTGTGTTTTTCGCTGCATGCTTTGCCTGAGCAAATGTTATTCACACGTTTTTAGTATGCCAGTGGATGTTGTGTGTTTCTCATTCTCCTCTTCTCTGAAATCCAAGTCCTCTCATGTTACAACGGTGGTGCCCTTATCAATATGCCAACAGTGTGAGTTAATCCCTGTGCAAATAAACAAAAACACTTGTTCTTGTTTCGCAGCAGCCCTGACTCATTCCAGCAAATGAGCTACCTTCTAGGGTGTATAAAGTAGTGGGGAGTGTAGAGACTTGGCACATGGACTGTACAGCCTTGGCCCGCAGTACTAATGAGGTCAAACAGATATACACAGTTCCCTAAAAAACTCTGTCCAAGACATTCCAGCGCAGCCACTGTGCAGCCTGGAGGCATTTTTACTTGTTGTAGAAAGCCATGTTTACTGTGGTTCAGCAAATTATCATAGCAACTTGGCCCACAGCATGCTGAGATTTTTGTCCTAATGCTGTTAAGAAAGATGAGAATTTAGTGTTGTCTTGTAACTCGGCAAAGCCTCCTCCTACTACATCCACAGGGTGGAGAGATGGCCACAGAAAACTGCAAACACTTACAAACCACTAGTCGAGCAGTAGTGAAACCGCTACGCAAACCGGAAACGGAGAACATTTGTCTTCATAGTAAAAGTTGTGCCTCAGCACTACAACCAACACATTTCAAAAGGTGTAACTTTTACTTTGAAGGTAAACGGTCTCTTTTGTGTCGCACTTTTCACAGTTTCACCACCGCTCGGAGAGTAGCTGGCAAGTGTTTGTGGACAAGTTGGTGTGTTCCGTGCAAACTATGGGCGACCAAAGCAATCGCAAGGAGGTTTTTTCAGTACTTTTTGGAGAAAAAAAGAGTCAACTTAAGAACAGAATTAACATTGTTTTATTTTTTATATAGAGATTAATATAAACAATCACTGACATTGTTTTGAACAAATCACTATTGATTTGCAATACAGCTATTTAGTTAGTAGCTGACTCGGGTCGTCAACTGAGGATCCTTCTCTTGTACCGAAAGCAGTACCAATAACGTCAGAGCATATAGATACTCTGGTCTTTAATAATTTAGCCCTGGGACCTGTTTAATACCCGGTCTCTCTGTACCCATCCGTAATTTTAGCAACATTAAATTATGTACCGCAAACCTGTATACTGAAAAAATAATTTGTACAGTAGGCTACACAGCATGTTTCTGATGTTGGTACCTTTGTTACTTTCAAGTCATCCTTTTGTCATACTAATGCACAGGTATATAGTGCAACACAACAGGCTCATATGCAGTGCTTAACAAATTTATTAGACCACATGTCATAAAAACGAGAAAGACCATCCAGCATCACAAAGTGCTTTAATGCAGAGTCTTATATAACTGCATTAAATAATTGTAATTTGGCATCTTAATCAAAAAATAATAATGTGCTTTGCTA
>VUQI01062657.1:12191-26789 GCA_015106735.1 Paratilapia polleni | reverse complement strand
TTACCCCCCTGGTTTTTTTTTTTTTTTGGGTTTTTTTTTTTTTTTTCATGCTGCTGAAACAGATGGTTGTTAGACACATACACACACTTATATAAAGCATGTTGAATATGCAAGCTCACCCTCACCCACTCATGTTATGTCTGGATAATCACATGGCAGACCTGGGAGCCACAGCCTCAGTTTGACTTCCTCTTGATATTATTGGACACTAGCTTCCCTTAGCCTGAGCTAGAACCCCCTCAAAAGTCAAAAGGCATCACATCAACACCAACAGGATTATAGATAATAACCTCTCTGTAAGAAGAGCATCTTCTTGGTGTATTTCTTCTTTCACTTTTTATTTTTTGAAAAGACCATATGTAATCCACTCATTCCTCCATCTCCTGTGAAAGTATAAAAAGGGCCCATTTTCCTGTTTGAGCACTGAAGAAATCTTTTTCTCTACTTTAAAGCAATCTGATTTCCTTAGAAACTAAATGCATTGATAGTCTGCTTTTGCATTATTTGCACTCACCTATTTGAAATTCTCCACACATCAGCTTTTCAATACAACTGGAATGTATTTTCATAAAAATCATGTTTTCATCTTTCCATGTTGGATATAAATCATGCATTCAAAGATAAGAAGTATTGTATAAATATGCCTTTACAAACTATCTGTATTCAAATTTTGCACTGAGCTGCCCAGAATTCATTTTACTTCCACGCCAGCTAAAGTGCTGTCATCTGGTGTGTTGCATGCAAACACAGCCAAATGCACACAAAGACATTCTTCCAACACTCCAGAGGATATTGTACTGACTTACATTAATTTCCTGGAGACTTTTCCTAACCTTGCTCATAAAGACTGTATTCTTGACTCTAAACTAAACCTAAAGCTGAACCTAACCCTAATCTAAATGTAAACCTAACCTAAACCAGTAGAAAATATTGCAATTTTCAGGCTCTTGCGCAGCCCTGTGTATATAAACTTAGCACAAAAAGTAATGAAATTTGTGTTTGGTCGATTATTTCTTTGTTGTAACAATGCTTCTTGGCAATAAATCTCATACCATTGGAAAGCCTGTTTATTTCCCTTTAAATGGTGCCACATTTGTAAGGAAAATGCATTTGTGGGTGGAGCAGCAGAGTTGAGTATGTGGGTTGCGCCCATGAAGAACTTGCCAAATCTTCTCTGCCAATGCTTATTCTGATTATTCTCAAATAATTATTCTTATTCTCAAACAGATTATTCTGCTATTGACTCTTGTTTTAAGCTTCTGGTACCCCAGGTGCTGACAATCAGGTGCCTGATTGGTGCCTGATTAGCAGCACCTGTGAGCATGGACCCTGCTCCAAGCATGCCACGTTTGACTGATCTGGATAGGGCCCATGGCATAGGGCGACTTCAAGCTGTTGTTCCGCAATACCAAGTTTCAGCATTATTTGGAGTGAGCCCTAGTACCGTCTCCAAATTGAAGGCCAAGTTCCATATAACGGGGGATGTCAGAGACAGACCGCGAAGTGGGCATCCCAAGAAGACAACACGACAAGATGACCGTTTCCTCACCCTGTCAGCATTTAGGAACAGTCTTCTACAGATTTGCAGTCAAGGTTTGCAGGACGATATGGCTGACGGCTCTCTACCCAAACAATCTGGAACAGACTGCACATAGCCAATCTCCGGTCTCATAGGGCTGCCAGGAGGCCTGCCACAACTGCCCTTCACCGTCTGGCAGTTTGCGCTGGTGTTGGCAACATGTGCACTGGAACCTGAACATGTGGAGGAACATTATGTTTAGCGATGAGGCCAGATTCTACCTATGGCAGTTGGATTGTAGGGTCAAAGTGTGGAGAAGACGCGGAGAACACTATGCTGATTGCTGCACCGATAGGGTAACAGCTTTTGGTGGAGGCAGTGTGATGGTGTGAGACGGCATCTCCCTTACTGTAAAAATAAGGCTTGTCATCAGGAGGCAATCTCAATGCAGAGAGATATCGAGATGAGACTCTGCAACCAGTGGCAATCCCATATCTCCACAGTCTGGGACCGAACTCTATCCTCCAAGATGACAACGCTCGCACCCACAGAGCGGGGTTTATCAGAGACTACCTCCAGAATTTGGGAGTGGAGAGGATGGAATGGCCAGCCTGCAGTCCTGACCTCAACGACATTGAACACTTGTGGGATCAGCTTGGGCGTGCTGTTTGTGCCAGACTGACCAACACAACCACGCTGGCTGACTTGTGACAAATGCTGGTTGAAGAATGGGATGCAATCCCACAGCAGTGTATGACCAAGCTGGTGACCAGCATGAGGAGGAGGTGCCAGGCTGTTGTGGCTGTGTATGGTTCTTCCACATGCTACTGAGACCCCTGTTTGTTAAATGAATAAATTGTTGAATTGCCAATATGTCTTGTTTCTTTAGGCTTCAACCATCCAATCCAATAAACAACACCAAATAAGAGTCAATAGTAGAATAAGCTGCTTGGCATTGGCAGAGAAGATTTGGCAAGTTCTTCATGGGCACAACCCACATAAATTTTCCTACTTTTGTTGTTTAGTAATGACTTCATTAATTTCTTCACAAATTAATTTTAATCATTAGAGAAAAAAATCATTCACAGCCGTCCCACAGACGTATCATTAAGTACAGCAACTTTTAGAACTGCTGATATTTATTTAGATGGTTTCTCTCCAATCAATCTTTCTAAACTAACTTAAGTAATTTCTTCCTCTAAATCATCAACATGTCTATTAGACCCCATTCCTACAAGACTGCTCAAAGATGTTTTACGATTAATTAATGCTTCAATTTTAAATATAATCAAATTTTGTCTATTAACAGGTTACGTACCACAGGCTTTTAGGGAGGTTGTAATTAAACCATTACTTAAAAAGCCTTTATGTGACCCAGCTGTCTTAGCTAACAGACCAATCTCCAACCTTCCTCTTATTTCAAAAATCCTTGAAAGAGTAGTTGTAAAACAGCTGGGTGATCTTTTGTAGAGGAATGGTTTATTTGAAGAGTTTCAGTAAGGATTTAGAGTTCATCATAGCACAGAAACAGCACCAGTGAAGGTTACCAGTGATCTTCTTATGGCCTCTCTTACTTGTGGTTCCTAGAGTTTCTAAAAGTAGAATGGGAGGCAGAGCCTTCAGCTATCAGGCCCCTCTCCTGTGGAACCAGCTCCCAGTTTGAATTCAGGAGACAGACACCCTCTCTACTTTTAAGATTAGACACAAAACTATCCTTTTTGACAAAGCTTATAGTTAGGGCTGGATCAGGTGACCCTGCAACATCGCTTAGTTCAATTCAATTCAATTTTATTTATATAGCGCCAATTCACAAGAACTGTCACCTCAAGGAGCTTTATATTGTAGGCTATATACCCTACAATATTAGACAGAAAGCCCAACAATCCGACGACCCGCTATGAACAAGCACTTGGCAACGGTGGGAAGGAAAAAACCCCTTTTAACAGGAAGAAACCCCCGATTGGGGGTGAGGGAAAACAGAAGAGAGCAGAGGGAGACACAACAAAATGTATACTGTGGGAGAGAGAGGCAGAGTTTAGTAATTACTAATGATTTAATGCAATAGTGGTGTATGAACACATGGAGGGTGAAAAGAGGTGAGTGAACAAGAAATGCTCAGTGCATCATGGGAGGCCCTCAGCAGCCTGAGCCTATAGCAGCATAACTAAAGGATAATTTAGCTAGGTAGTTATGCTGCAATAGGCTCAGGCTGCTGGGGCACTTCCCATGATGCACTGAGCATTTCTTGTTCACTCACCTCTTTTCAGTCTCCATGTGTTTATACACCACTATTGCATTTAATTATTAATAATTATTAAACTCTGGCTGTCTTAGTCTGTCTTTTGTCCTGTCTCCCTGTGCTCTCATTTCTTCTCTTTCCCCTCACCCCCCAGTCACGGCAGATGACTGCTCCTCCCTGAGGCTTGTTCTGCTGGAGGTTTCTTCCTGTTAAAAGGGAGTTTTTGCTTCCCACTATCACCAAGTGCTTGCTTGGTTGTCCAATTGTTGGGATTTTCTCTCTAATATTGTAGGGTTTTTATCTTACAATATAAAGCTTATTCAAGCGACTGTTGTTGTGAATTAGTGCTAAATAAATAAAACTGAATTGAATTGAATTGAATTGAACTGAACTGACAGTTGTCTTTGATGTTTTGGCTGCTGTAATGGAGAAATTTCACAACTTTCCCACTACATAACGTTCATCTTATCTTAACTTATTTTGGATCAAAAGAGTTCCAAAAGGCTGTTGTAGCATCTTCCAGCTTCTAAATAAAAGTTATGCTGGATTAAAATATATTTAAAAGGCAGAAACATCATAAAATAGAATAAAACATACAATAATAAAAAAGTTTCTTAATGGCTTAAAGTAAAAGGTTTAAAAAGCCAATAGAATAGAATAAAACTACAAGTTATATACAGTGAGGTAAGCAAACAAAAATGAAATAATGTCTGTAAAAAAAAGTCAGACTGAACAGGTTTTAAGCTCTGAGATTTCTGATGCTGAAAATTTACATCTGAGGACACTCGGAGCCGCCCAGTGTTCACAATAGTCCAGCTCCCACATTTCATCGTTATCGTCAAGTTTCACTTCAATGCAAATCCGAGTGTCACTCCTAGTGGAATAAAAACGGAGACGAGAAAGTGGTGAGTGAAAAAATGTGACCTGCTAGATAAATTTTAATTATGAGTCAGTCCCAAAATTTATAAACTCAGATTAATTTGAAGTCACCAGTAATTAATAAATTGGATGTGTGGTGCGTGAATTAATCGCGGGACAGACTCGTGAAGGTCCGCTGCCCTCCTGATGGGCACTTACGCGCAGCTTGCTTTTGCTCTCATCTTTAACACACCACCTGGCACGAATTCAAACCGATACCAACCACCGTTTTTTAGGCGTAGTCAACTGTTTCAGTTCGTGCCAGTGTGCTAACCCTGTTCCTGCGCTGCCGGGAGGTCCCCCGCAGGTGGCATCGCATATTGCGACATGAAGTGGGTATAAATGGCTACCAAGTTCTTTCAGACTTTCTATGTCACTCTCATTCACTGAGGAAGTTCTCAGTTTGAAGCCCGCAGCGCAGGACGCAGAGGTTAGTTTCTTATACTGTTTGTGCGGGAAAGGAAGATTTTTACAATGAATACGAGCTGTTTGAGAACCACTTACGAATTTTATTATGTGGATGAAGCTGTTTCTAAAAGCGTCACCACCACATTAGATGGCTGTCAATTGATTTTAGTGCTCACCCTCAACGATTCTTTCACTCTGAGAACCCCTGCCTCCTTCTTGCTTCTGCTGATTTTCTCTGTGTCAAAAGACTTTACCAAACTTTATTTGTCCCAGAATTGAAACGTTCCTGTGTTACACCGGTCAAACCATTAAAAACAACCTATAACAAAATAGTTTAAGTAGAATAGCTCAATAAAGTAAAATATGACAAAACAAAATGGCCTAACAAATTAAAAGAAAGGAAAGGAAGTCAATTAAAGAGACAAAATAAAAAATCTATTCAATTTTATTTATATATAGCCCTAAATCACAACCCTACAATATTAGAGTGAAAACCCCAATAATCAGATGGTCCCCTGTGAGCAGCACTAAGGGGGACGGTGGGGAGGAAGAACTCCCTTTTAACAAGAAGAGGCATCTGGCAGAACTAGGCTCAGGCAGGGGCAGCCATCTGCCATGACCAGCTGGGGTTGAGGTGCGCAAAAAGTAAAAATCAAATAAAATAAATGTAAAAATGGGTAAAAGTTGTTTTTTTTTTTAACTATGAAATGCTTGTAAAAAGCTGAATATAATACAATAAGATGGCTCTACAAAGTCAAATAGCTCTTTAAATTTAATAAAGCAAAAAAAAAAACAACAAAAAAAAACCAGAATGAAAATCACTTACTAAATGTAGTAAGCCATATAAATTTAAAACAATAGGTTGGTGGGCTGAAATTAGAGGTATTTAGCATAGGTATAGCGCTGCCAGAGACGCTCTGCCACTTTTATCTGAAACTGATTTTATATTTAGTGTAATCTGGTTGGAATTCTATTGTCACTAAAACATATTTCATGCAAGAAAGCCAATAAAGAAAAAACTGGAAGGTCAGACCTGTCACACTGATATTTATGGCGAGATTTACTAACAGTCTGCATAAAACTGTCTTTTATTATTAAAAAAGCTACTGTTGGGATTTACTAAAGAGACAGCGGTTATCGGAAGGCATGCAAAACTGGCAGAGGTGTATCAGAACGAGGTATCAGAAATAAATACAGTTTCATACAGATTAACTTTTTTTTGCATTGATGGAACAATGACAAACATTTTTTATATACCACAGAAATGTCAGGCGTGAATTATTCATTGAACAGTATGTATTTGTGACAAATATTGCTGTGTGTGTTCTTCACATCATGTTCTCAGCTTGAAATGTATAGATTTTTAAATCCAGTTACTTTGATCACAGTGCTTTGTTCCATAACAGAGCACAAGCTTTACATAAAAACACCTCCTAACAGTTAGGCAACTATAAATCAAACCAGAATTTAACCAATCACATGATGTCAAATAACCGCCACACCTTTTAAAAACAATATTAAATGGTATTTGGATGGTCTCCTGTAAACTACAAGGACAATACTGCAAAGGAAGAAATACCTGAAACTATGTAAAAGATGGAGATGGTTTTGTAGTGTCATTAAAATGCCTTTTGCCAGACTAATTTGGGAAAAAAAAAAAAAAAAAGCCTGACTTGCAAGAGGCCCTAGTAAGGACATTAGGCAGCTTCTTACAGTTCCTTCTCAGTACACAAAAATTAAAAACAGTGTGGGGCTCCAGAAATAAACACTCAATGTGATCGTAGCTCTAATATTCTAAATACAGATCACATCATGCAGTTTTGCTAACAAGTACATTGCAAAGGTAGAAAATGATCAACCATAGGATGTAACATATAGACAGACAAAAATACAAAGAACACTGCCTTCCTAAATACAGACATCAGATCACTGCAAAGTTTCTCAGTTTAAGCCGACGTATTCTGTAATAAAGACTGGTAACAGTTACCAGCAAACAGCCAGTTTCTAGTTTTTACGAAGTGCAGAAGAACACAAAACATTACTACCGTCACGAGCCGGCCGCGTGTTAAGGAAAATACTGTTACTGTGTCACGTGCGTAAATGCGCACATTGCTCTGGGTTTTTCAGCAGGCTGTGTGAGGCTGTGGGTACTTTTTAATGTCATTACATACTTATTACATACTTTAAGATTCAGACATTAATCTGACACACTAATACGGGTACATGAATAGCTGCATTTTTACAGACATCAATATGGTGTGTAAGAGCTCCGAAAGAAAGAAAGGAAGTCTCTCTGTGTGTGCGTACTGCAAAGAAAAGACACGCACTTAGCGATCTCTGTGTAGAAATGTGACTCACAACACTGAAAACCATCAGCTCACGGTAAAAAAAAATAAATAAATAAATAAAATAAAATAAATAAAATTAACCTGCTGGTGGCATCGGATGAAATGTTCAAGGATTGCCAAAGTCTGTTGGATAAAGTGTTTCAGAACCATGAATGTTTGTATCATTTATTTTTATGCCAATCCATCCAGTTGATATTAGGATATTTTGCTGGACAGTCTGCATCTTGAGCAGCTGGTGGCGCTAGCGGTAAAGTCAAAGGATCATGAAAGCTGCAAGGTTTCACCCTCTTGGGAAAAGTCAGTGTCTGCACCAAATTTTATGGCAATCCATCCAATTTTTGCTGAGATATGCCAGTTTGGATCACATGACCAATTCTTCTTAGCCCAGCCCTGCAGGTTCAGGTATAATTATCAGCCAAACTTTTATTAGTTTATGGGTCCAAAGCTAATACTGATTAAGGGAGTCAATACACAGGAAATTAAATATTTGAACATCATATTGAGCTTCAATTACTGAGTGAAAGCATCTCTAAAACAAGTCACTTCCTCTGGAACTTTAATTCTTTATTACTGCCAATGTCAAATTGTTATATTGTTGTATAGGTCTATTAAACGTATTCTTACCTGTGTGTTTGGATTTCCAGAAGGACATTTTAAAAAGGAAAGTCAAAGTGGTCGGTAAGTTGATCAGGATCAAATAAGGTGTTAGTTCTTGCTGTAAATACATTTACATTTTACAGGTGTTTTTCTGGTGATCAACTCATTTATTTGCAGACACTGTGAAACATTGTCTTTTATAAGATGGAAAATAAAACCTTTGAGACTAAAGAGACTCTGATTTGCTCAAATGGGCATTCACATTGAAACCCTTAGGTTTTCCCGGTGTGACATTTTACCACAACATAGAGATTTACCTCAGGAAATTACTCACAGCACTCCAGTTTGAGTTGTTACACAGTAAAACTAATTATAAGGAGAAATTAGCCATACTAGTTTAGTTATCCAAGCTAGTTGCTGCATGTCTCTCAAGTCAGCAGGGTAATGTTTAGGAGCGAGTTACATCAGTTAAAAGGTTGTTCTAGCAGTTTTGCACCCAAGTGTGTATTCACATTATCACAGAAAAACAAAGCTGCGTCTCCTGCTGCTCATTTCATGTTAGTAATTTATGCAGAATGAAATGGCACAAGCTTAGCTAATGTGTTAGTGTTGCTAACACTTAATCGTTACATTTCAGAGACTTCTGGTATAGATGTATTCCAATTATTATTATTATTATCATCATCATCATGCCCTCACCTCTAGCTATAAGCAGTAGAGTATGTTATACAAAAATTAAACAAATCCCAGTTTTAAATATCCTGGGCATGACAGCAAAGCACATCGTGAGATCTGTATGCCCAGAGGTGTTGCTCGCCATGAAGCAAGGCAGGCAACTGCTTGGGGCCCCAGGGAAGTTGGGGGCCCCTGAGGGCTAACAAACTTTAAACTACAACAGTGGAAATGTGCAAAGTTTGCAATGACAATCAGAGCCCTGACCTCCCTAAGGAGGCTGCACCTGACTCCACTCATTCCCATTGCAGGTGGACGTGTGATTCTTTGACCTAATAACATGGAAAGCCACTCGAGGAAACTCAAGAGGCGTTACCCTTCCACGAGTGAAGAGAGAAAGAAGAAAAAAGAAGAAAAGGGGAAAAAAGCAAGACTGCAGTGAGTGGAGCAGATAATAATGATTAAATATAATGCCAAATAACTAAATGTCAAATGTCAAGTTTATTTATATAGCACATTTAAAACAACAAAGTTGACCAAAGTGCTTCACACAATAAAAATACAATCACACCATAAAGACAAACAACAGAATTAAAAACAATACAATAAATAGACTAAAAACTAAGAGCAAGGACACCACAACAACAACAACAGCAAAAACCTGATAGGGCTCAAACTAAACTCGAATTAAAAGCCAAGGTAAAAAAGTAGGTTTTCAGGCGGGACTTAAAAGACTATAGATTCCGCACTATGAATTTCAGGTGGAAGTTTATGCTGCTAGTCTAGCCTTACTGTAACTTTGGGGGAGAGACACTTGAATAAAGTCACTTCCATTATCATCACATTATTTCTTTTGTTTACTCTGATGTTTAACATTAGTTAACTTAGCCAGCAGAGAGGCCTAGTGTGTCCAGTCTAGTGCCAATTTTTTTTCCATTGGTTTCAGATTATTTCTGACAGAATGGTGATGGTGATGTTGGCAGAGCCTCCTGTCAAGGTTTGCTTAGGGCCCCAACAGACTCAAAGCTCATTATTTTCAGCATTTACAAACATCAAAAAGGTCTTTGAGGCCATTTTGTCACTTACGCAACACAAGAAACCCCAGGAAGTCCTGTGTGGGAGTTTTGTTTCTAGTTTTGTTTTGTTTTCATTCACAGTTTGGGTCGGTGTAAGGCACCAAAACTGCAGCACCTGGTTAAATTTTGGATAAAATCGTAGTTTATTACCAATGTAAAGTTTTATTTGGTCAGCAGTGACACCAAATTCACTACAATAAGAAGGATATTAATGAACTGTTGAATGCTAACAAGATGATAATTTTTTGCTAGCCATTGAGCACAAAATAGACACCAGCTTGTCTTAGACCTTTTTCTCTCACGGGTTGATATTTATGGTTTAAGTGGAAGTTTTCTTACATCTTTTCACCAGCTTCCTGTTTATCAGAGATTTGACTTTAACATTCTGCTGTTGGTTTATAAAAGTCGAAACGTTCGAAGAGCTGAAATATATTTTTGTTACTGCCACTACATTATGAACCTTCCACATCTCTGAGGTGGTCTGGGACATGCCCATTAATACCAGTACTGTTAATTTAGGGCAGGGTAAGCACTGTATCTGGAACAAACCCAGAAGACATAGTATTTTTATTTTACTCCTTTTATGTGTGTCTTTTAATGTTCTCGTTTTCCTGATAATTTAACCCAAACTGCATAATTCATGACGCCTTAACCCCATTTTGTCCAAATGAGCAGCACTGAAGCAAACTGCAAGTCCAAGAAAGCCAAAATGAGCGACAACACCATGACCCTGCATCGTGACCCCGGCCCTCGGGACATGCTCAGTAAGGTATGTGTCACCTGAGACGGAAATGTGACATGTTGAAATGTTACATGAGCTACAGGCAGAACAAAAAAACATTACGGTGGCCATGCTACATAATGACACTGGTAAAATCCTGATATTTACTATGTTCACCATTATAATTCAGTATATCAGCATGCTAACCCCTGTCTTGATTTATGGAAACCATTTTTAAGTAAATATTACCCCCCAAAAAAATCTTTTTTTTTATTGCACTGAGCAAAAATGGAGAAAAGTCTTTATTTTCTGTCTTTTTTAAAAGATTTAAATAATAAAAAATAAAAAAAACATTAAAAGAGTGGAAGGTACCTCTTGTAATTAGCTTTAAATACAACACATCTCATGTTGATGGGAATGTTTTTACATTTGCAGGTATGTGGTCATAAACCAAAGCATTTGGCAAGCTAAAATGCTGACCTGAAAAGTTGCTGGTACATAAATATTCACCCTGCCAAGATCATGAATGTCTGAACCACAGCTGATGGCCATCCATCCAATAACTGTCAACAGATCTGAATCTAAACCGAATATCAAGAAGTCAATAAATAATTAACCTGCTCATAACATCAGAGGAAACGTTCACAGATCCCCAAAAACAGTTGGGTAAAGTGCTTCAGGACCATGAATGTTGAACATTTTGACATGATTCCCATGTTAAAATGTCCAACTTTACAGCAGAAATAAACATGTGTACATCCCGCTTCAGTTTTACCGAGTGAAATTACAGTATTTTATTAGTCCGTTACTTAGCACTAATTGGCCAACATATGCGTCTCTCTTATGCACCCCTACAGCTTATGAATGCGCCTTGATATCCAAGCTTGCTAGTGTTACCTGCAACTAACTAACTTAGCACTTCACCCCTTCATCCTCATATGGTCACTTCTGGCTTTAAAAAAAAAAAAAAAAAAAAAAAAAAAAAAAAAAAAAGCGGGGGATGGGTAAGAGGATGAAGAGATTCCTTAAGCCCCTTTCGCCACCCCACACAAACACAAACCCCATGTGTCTGTCTTTTATTCTTGCTCATGTCTATATTACTGAAGTGATGAGGAAACTAATGATAATATTCAGGCTAGATCAAAAAAGGCATGCATGTGCAATACAGAATCAAATGTAATTTGGTTGTACATTAAAGCATCTTAGAGAAAAGCTCTTTGTATTTTTTTTTTAAACAGGAAGAAAAGCTGTGGGAATTCTAAGGGTGCCATTTGTGAAATGGGACAGAAACCAGACAACACCTTTCATCCTATAAGGACACACCATTCATCACTTTTAGACCGACCGAGTGGCAAGAGGGAATGTTTGCCCTCCACATCAACTGTCAGAACAAGATGTATTAACTATATGGCCCACGAGTCTAATATCCTAGACATGCCTGCTGCCTTCAAAAATCAGCCAGCTGCAGACTAAAACACTTACATGAAGTTATGTTCCAGAGTATTCTTAGTGTAGACAGCTTATCTCTGTCTGGCTATACGTTTTGAGGCTTAGACCGACAGACAACTTGACAGACAAAGTGATACTTGCTAAGTAAGTCATGACAACATTATCAGCAAGCAGTGAGCAATACTCTCCGAAACTCACACCGTCTAAACTCAATCCCGGTGAGACACAGCCGTTAATTCCTGAGGTACTTAAAATACCAAGAAGTTGACACAAAGGACATTGGGAGCTATCTTCCTCAGTTTTTTTTTTTTAATCTAAATCCTCTGATTCTCCTTGTAGACATCCATATCAGTCGAGCTGCAGCCACAGCAAATTACAAACTACTGACGTCAGATGGATTTGTTAATTAATCCAATTAAGCAGTCCTTTTAGGCCATTAAAGGAAGAGCAGTTGGGGGAAAGATCATTAAGAGTCACTGCCTAATTTATCTGCCCTCAAACAAACTGTTTTGAAATGTTTATCTTGTCAGTCATTAATGAGTTTGCCATAGTTCTCATGGACAGGACGAGCACACAGACTGGCTTCTCACATTTCTCCATGTGTTTTCACTAAGCCAAAGTCTGCCTAATCCCGGATCTTAGGGTGTAAAACCCAGTTTGATTTGGATTAGGATCGAATTAAAGTGTATTAGTGGAAGTTATGGAGAAACAGCTTTATGGACACTGTCACCTCACACAGGTGTGAGATTTTTCAACTCAGGGAAAAAAGGTGATGCGGCAGACCTGTGACTCATAATGTTTCTCAAGAAATCTGCCGTGCTTACCCAACATCAGTTCAGAAGGCTAAACTCTCGGAAGCAACATCATTTTGGGGCCATTTGAAGTAACACCTAAACACTGTTTCACAACACTGATAAAAAGAAATGGGTAAGGGAAAAGGATGGCTTTAATGAGCATGTCTCCAGGCCATGTAGTAAGAAGCCAGGTGACAGATAGGTCTCACCTGTGGTCTCTGGACATTAATTGGCTCTGGAACCTGCTGTGTCCTGTCATATGAAATGTTATGATGTAGCAGGTGGAAGGGCTCCACGATTTATCAGCACTTATGGGTCAATTTGTCAGGACCTCCACAGCTTGATGCTGCCGGGGCTGGAAAGGCTTACCGAGGTGGTACCACTCCCACTGTCTATGTTTTTATCAGCACGACTATACATTCACACTTAAACACTGTTGTGCTGGATGTAATCACTCCAAGGGTGTATAGCACCGCATGAAGCCAACTTTTAGAGGCAAGTCTTATATGTGCCTTAAAGTTGGAGGCTCCCTGTTAATATATATATCATCCTAACAGCCCTTATCACCTCAAAGTAATCCACAGTATCCTACTGAGTGTGAGAAGTTAAGCCACCTCTTGCCCTCATCTGAATGGCACCTCTGAGGTGAGTGTAGGTTTTGATGAGCACTTGGAGGAGAGATAACAACCATTTTGTGTATAACAGGAGGACAGATCATTCTGATAACAGGGCAAGACAAGACAGATGGAAGTATCAATTTACACCCTTCACAGAGAGCAAAGTGGCAATAAGCAAGTCATCACTAGTCTGACAGGGCAAAGGTCATCTTATCTCTCACCCTCTATTTCACAGATCCAAGAAGTATAAAAATATTCTCCCAACCTGGCCAGCACTGTGAATCTTCGATGTGTGGAATATGATCCAAAGAGATATTACTAAATGCGGCTGAGAGTTTGCTTAAGGGAACTGATATCTTCCCTACCCCAGAATGACGTTCTCAACACTACAATTAGTGCCAAATATGAATTTGTTTTTTTCCCTGGGAAGTGGCATGAAATCTAATTTTCCTGACACAAGTGTCTAATCCAGGGCCAGTCATTAGAGTATCTCTTGTCCAGTCCATCTCTCCCCAGAAAACATCCCGAGACATCCCCGTAGCCAGGGGTAATTGGAAGCTCTGTTGTCTGACGGTTTTTCTCACAGGACAAGACCATTACTGGCTTAGGAGCCAGCTTAGGGTGGAGCAGATGGAGTTCTCAGTGCTCACCTCTGACCTGACGTCCTGTTTAGGTGCTACAACATTTTCTTGTGGGAGTCACGAGCTGTCCCCATCACCATACAAGAAACAACGGCCAAATTCACATGAAGCAAACCAGAGGGCACAAATAACAACTCGATGGGGACAATGAAATCACGCAGAGAAATAGACTCAAACTTAACATAACTTTTCAGGTTTAAACTTGAAGATATTTATGCTGGCTATTATTTAGGTAATGAGGTGTGCAGAAGCAACATTAAACAGTAGCAGAAGGTCCGAATGTCACTGCTATTTCTCTGGTACAGCATGTTCTTTATAAATATCATATAAATAAACCATCTTCCTGTATAGATGTTATGATAACCATTTATTTATTTATTTATTTATTTTTACAGTTCTTTGTCTACAAAATGCCCCCATGCACCTCTCTTAATGTCCTAAAATGAGGTGGTAAACATTCCTTCTCAACTCTGAAGCAACTGACCTGGAAAACCCCAGCTAGCACGGTCCAGAAACTCTTATAAAGAGATCCATGTGATGGGTGAGAAGGAAAATGTGTAACATAATGGGGGGGGGGGGGGGGGGGGGGGTGAGGGTAG
>VUQI01062657.1:1797-12171 GCA_015106735.1 Paratilapia polleni | reverse complement strand
GGGTGATGATGCAGGATTGGGCAACAAAGACAACTAAAACTATTATAGTTCCATGTAAGTGGCACAAATCTGGAATACAATGGGAAAAATTTGATATTCTGCAGATTTAAATTTTATAACCATAAAAATATTGTTGTACTCAGCAATAACAGGGGTCCAGGGGGAGACTCTTGACATACACAGAAACATGTTCCCCATAGGGACATGTGCTGTCTGTATGACCGATGATAGCTGCTCTTTCCACTGATCCCATATGGCCTCAGCACTTTGTGTGACTTTATGTGTGCTCAGCTTTTAAAAGTTAAGACAACCCCTTTACCCCGAATGTTGACTTTTGTGGTCAAGAAAGAAAATTTCACTGTTGTGTGGTACCGTCTTCATTTCAAAGCATGAAAGTAAATACAAAATAAATGAAGAGGAGCCTCTTAAGCGGAGCAAGGCCTATACCACACTCACTGACAAAAGTGCAACGTTCAAAATTTGTTTGGTTATGGTTGGCAAAGTTTGTATCTACATCAGCCCTACATAAAGCATTTTTCGCTGAGAGGGCATCATTTTCAAGACATTTTAATACTTCCCTGACTGATTTTAAATGAAATACTTTTGTGCATGCACTGTAATCTAAATAATTTTAAAATGGCCTGCAGCAATACAAAAATTAAAGATTAAAAATTTAATTGGATTGTTCCCCTCTGACTTTTTTCCCCTTAAATTTTAACTTGTAAAACACCAATTAAAAGCTAACACATTACTCTGAATAATTACCCAGGACTTACCTGAGCACACATGGAGAATTCCTAACAGAAATACAAATCCAATTGAAGCTGGAGACATCATTCAACGTCTCTCTTGTGAGAAATATTCGTGTATAATCCAAATTATTTAAATAAAAATGCAGGCATCCGCTTCTTCATGTCAAAATGCACTCCAAAATCTTAAAATCCACAGTTTGAAAAACAGTGTTTTGAGTTTGTGAGTCCCAAGAAGCAAAATATAAAAGTCCAAGAGCAGTTCAACACGAGCGTGATATGGCTTCTTGGTATAGGTGAAACTGGGAGGTTAAGATGGGAAAGAGCAATACAGAAACAGCCCGAAATTTCAACACTCGTTCTGTTCCAGTAATTCAGTTCAACTGAATGTGTTAAAAGTATGCCAGAATATCTCAGCACAGCACTGGCAGAGCTCTATCCTTTCTTTGAATTCATCCCGCTGCTGCGCTCACTGATCATCCAGGCGATGTTGTTTAAATCATTTAGCTCCTTTGTGCAAAAAGAAAAAAAAAAAAAATTGGTAAAGTAATAATTCCACCGCAAAGTAAAAGTTAAGTCCAAAGTGAGTGAGATCACGCCAGCGGTCGCCACAGTCCACGTTAAAATGCTTGCTGTCACATTATTTCATTCCAGTTTTGAATGTGTCACTTGAGATCGGAAACTTTGCGAGTTACTCCTGTCCTCCCTCATCCACCGGATCCGGACACAAGATCACTGCAACTTTTCCATCACTTTCCCCCCCGTTTCTCCTGTGCTGCAACTCCGATCAGTCCTTGTGCGCGTCACAGACACCGAACCTCAGGCGAGAGGTGGGGGGGGGAGATACGGATTCATATTCACAGCATTTCATTCAAGGAAAGCGGAATGCCTCGTCAATTGGTATGCGCCTTTCTACCCCCTCCATAGACCCGAATGTTTCCCAGAGAGGAAATTTAACCTCTTCCCGCCTGGATCCCACTGAGCAGCGAAGTTGCACAGAGACAACTGGCACTCTACTGTATTTTCTTTAAATATGTCCAATAATAAAACAAACCCAGCAAACTATTCTATTCGGATATGTTTTTATTGTTTCTGCGGTTCCTGACCACGAACATGTAACGGTCGACTTCAGTGCTATTCCTAAAGGGATTCAAAATAATGTTTTCAGAACTCATAGTTATTAGCCTATATAATGGCTTTAACACACTTTAGGGTTTAGTTTTCTCTCCTGTGGTTTCGCAGGCCATTAATATTTAAACTTTACAAACTACTTTAGGTATAAAAAGCTGTTTGTTTGTTTTTTACTCATTCTAAACATTTGACTAACACAGGATGAAATGTTTATCATTAAAATATCCAAACCTGCACTGTACGACTTTACTAATTTAATTAAAACTCCTTTTGTTTTACTGTACATGTAAAACCGTATGCCTCCTCCTCGCAGGCAGTTGCTGAGCCTGGCAGCTCAATTCATAATTTTTTTTTTTCCAAATAGCCCCAGCCTTTCCACCGTTTCAGATAAACAGTATGTAATAATATATTTTAATATAAATCCAAAGAAAACAGCTCACAGTTATTGCCCCTAAGTACATTGTCCGTGACCACATATGGTTAATTGAAGTTTGATCTGAGAATTTATATTCTAGCTTAACATTTTCTCAAATGTGTCATAAACTTCAGAGTCACCCATATAAAATGCGTTTGTTGTCTTTTTTGCCCTCCCCACTTCAGACCAAAATAAAGTGAGATTTCTCTGCCATGGTGGAATGAGTGCAGCCTATATAGATTGCAACTTCTGAGGCGCAAAAGTAGGCATGCCAACTGTAGGCAGCGAGTAGCTGTCTGGCATGTATAAATTATAACTCAGCAGGATATCTTATACTTTAGTAGAAGATCCAAAATGTGGAGAGAATAAAAAAATAAATAAAATAAGGAATGACAAAAAACAGCAGCTTAAAGACTTCCACATTTCCTCAACTCAGAGCTTCTGTTTCGGCTCCACTGAGCATTTGTTACCAAACAGCGCCCTCCAGTGAAAACTGCCTGAAGTAATCCAACAAGGGCTGCTTTGTGTCTGCTTCAGTGAATGAAGGTGTGGCAATAATACTACATGGTACTGGAAATATGTGCCCCAGCTTTTCTCAGACAAGAGAAATCATAGAAAGCCAATGTGCACATTGGTTTTCTATGATTACTTTTATAAGGTGTGTGTCTTCATTAGAGGGAAAGAAACAGAGTATAAAAAGCACTTACAAGCATTTCCCTTTGACCATGACAGCACTTTGAATGGTAAAAATGCCCATAGAAGAATTCTAAGGATATAAATCCAAATATTTCTCACATTCATGGTGGGCACCGCCCCTTCTTATATGTGGAAGTTATAAAATGCACTTAGGTCTACTTCAAGCCTTCACTTCTTTAAACATTTCTCTGTCTGTGCCCCAGTTTTCACTCCTGCTGATGAACAATGCCACATGACCGACATATTAAGAGAGCAGTCTGTTTTTATTTCTCATTCATTCATGTGTGCATTACATTACACTTTTACACACTCCATTCGCACTTGGTCATCATGTGCCAGGTTCTCCTGAAAGCTTTTACAGACCTGGATCTGCAAAGTGGCTATTCAACTAAACACTACCAGTTGGATAGTAAAATTTCCTCTAGCAGCCAGCAGCAGATGACTGTAACACAGAAGCAATTATCAGCAAAGTCCACGCTTAGACCCATCAGCACAGGAGGATGTATGAAAGGGCTGAGTGCTACAAGGGGGCACGAGCATTTTAAAGGTTTGATGTAGCCAAGTAAAGACTGAAATGCAGATATAAACTGGATTCCACAAAGCAGACACAGCTATCATAGATCACTCATAGTGTTTTCTTATCTCTTTACTCACATTAGCTGTAAAAAAGAGAAAACAAATATGGGAAATGGTGAAAAAGAGACTGATACTGATAATTGTTACCAGCAATAAAATGCATTATGCTTGTATGCCATTCTTGGACCCTAGCCAGGACTACTCCCCAGTCATCATAATTGTATGAGTTCATGTTACATTAAACTCATTTGTATTCAAGTTTTGGTTTCACTCGTTTTCTATGGATTTTAAAAAAAGAAAAGAAAAGAAAAGAAAAGAAAGATAGAGAGGCTGCACAAGTTATGACGAGTGAGCTCTGTAAACAGGGAGGATCTCTGTCCTCAATCTTTTTCCTGTAACCTTGATTAGACCAGCAGAGGCAAAAAAAAAAAAAAAAAAGTGACATACTATCAAGGCTGTGATGGCAGAAGAGAAACTGAGAGTTTTTAACACAACAGCCTAATAGGTTTCTCACAAAACAAATTCCAAGATTTTTTTAAGGTACAAAAGGATACAAAAACACCCACTCCAAATAGTGTTTTAATGGCCAATAAATAATATTACTTTTTGATGCTGTCAAAATTTTCAGATGACAGTAACATTGCACTTTTGTACTTACTGTGAAAGAGCAGGCTACACTTGTGGGAGTGTTTCAAAGTCTGGTGGTTTCGGTGAAGTTCAGGATTATTTGGCAGCCGTTTGCACCAGTGAGACTTCTGTAACCCACTGAGGCGATGGGCCCCGTGTGGACCCTTATGGTCTTTAGGGACTCCCAGCATGACCAGCATTGCAAACACCACCATCAGCAAACCCACAATCTGCATGGTGATGTGTGTAAACAACACAGTGCCAGAGCAATGTAGATGTGCATATAAAAACACACCTTTCAAACCAGTTCACCGAAGCAAGGAAATTTCAAGCAAACTCCTCAATTCATTCCTGCGCCAATTACATAAAAGATACTCCTTAAAAAAGTGGCAAATAATAAAAATCCAATCCAAAGATCCACTTGAAATTTCTCAAAAGCAACAAACTGCAAACACTGCTGCACTTCCCACCAGTCCTTCATGCTGCTACTCTTGAGATCTGCCAAATACATAAACCCCTGCGGTCTTGGCTAGCCTCTTAAATCCAGTGACAATGTTTCGCCCCAGAGTACGATGGGATCCTAATGAGGGCAACTCTGTATACAATATGCATGGTGAAGTTCGCTCCCTTCTCCATCTCTTCATTCCATTGCTCAAAGGAAAAACTGTCTCTCATCTTCTCGGCCTTTTTTTTCTCGGATAATTTTCTTTTTAATATTCAAAAGGAGTTTGTGGACCTTCTGTCTTTTCTTATGATGTTTCTATGCATGCAGCAGCACGGGGGATCCTGTAGACTACACGCTGGGCCTCTTTTCAGTTATGCTGGCCTCCTCACAAAACCTAGGCCCCCTCAGCATAGAGGTGATGGGGTGAAACACAGGCAGGCTACAGCGAGGGAGCCCACATCCCCCTTTCTCTGACTAATACTATTTAATGGCTTTCATTCCCATCTCACAAGCGCACCAAACAAGATGGCATAAAACAAAACCTTTCCCCCTCAAAAAGATGCTCCCTGTTGAGAGGCAAACACAACATTCTTTCTCAGTAGATAGAAAAGTGTTGCAGCATGGGATTTAACATCCCACAGGCTACAGTTTTTACTCCTAAATCTGTTGGGGTGTAAACAGAGACAGAGTTGCAGTTGGAGTCACCTTGGAGCCACAGGTGCAGGATGTTTGAGTTTCCTTCACAGGCACTTTGGCAGGACTGTTACCATACTTCACTTGCCTCGCACTCACTCTCATTCATGTCCTGTCCTTGAGGAGCCATCCTTTTATTTATTCATTGTGCTACTTTTCTTTTTATAAGACAGCAATTCAAATTTACAGTCCTCTTGAGTTGGCAATGGGCAGCACAACCCCAAGGTGTATTCAAAAGATAAACACAAACAACTTGAAGTAAAAAGGACTTGTCTGAATGAACTCTCTTAGCAATTTCCAAGACAATCAATAAGTAGCTGCAGGGAAACTTTGTCCTGCTTCTGTTTTTGGGCTGTGATCCATTTTACAGTTATACAAGTGGCCCATCATGAATCAGAAGGAGTATCTGAGCTGTCACGAGAGAAATGTCCTTTGACAAGCAAGGCCGAGGCTCTCAGGGCTTTATGCTCAGATCCAGACCTGAGACTGCATGGAAGAAAGGTAAGGAGAAAACACTGGCTGACCAGCGGTGTCCATTTTCATCATTTCAAAGCCCTGACCTCTTCCCTTCACAAACCAAAAGGAGCTTAAAACTGATTAAATTAAACATATGAAATGGCACTTAACTGAACTCTCCTTTGCCACTTTGTGGAAATCTCCTATTTTTTACAACTTCCTCTACAAAGTAAGTGCTGCATTTGTGTTGGATTGAACCTGCAGGACACTTCTGATTGGTTGCTGAGGGAGTGATGAAGCTTCAGGAGCACAAACCATGCCATAACTAAATGCATAACCACCTGCCATCATAAGAATTTTACTATGGTTGGCTTAAAGAGAATTTCTGTAGTGTCTAACCACAGAACACTCAAACACATTAACATATCAATGAAATAGTGAAGGTTCTTCAATCAGTGTGGACAAGAGTTTAGTGCACACTTCTTCAGGAGTTAGACTGCCAGGGATCAAAAGACTGAATCAAAACACAGCTGGCTAGTTAGACTCAAATCAGCCATATTTACACCCTGACACATTTCAGTGAGCAATAAGTGCAGTAATGTCATATTTCTGGAACATCTATGACAGAAACCTCAGCAACTGTCAGGCCATTTTGTGATGCCTCTCCACTGTGGACAATTACTCTGGCCCATCAGCTCTACATGAGAGCCCAAGAATGTATCATTCTGGGCTCCATCCCAGAATAAATACAGTTAACCCACTCAGATGGAGCCAAGTAACAAGGCAAAAGCCAAAAGGCCTTTTTAAAACTGGACTTGACCAAAAATGTTTTTGCTATTACAATACTGACAGACTATCAGAGAATCGGGAAAAGACAGGAAATACAAAACGAGTAAGATACAAAGCTGCATGTAACAAAAACTAAAGAAAAGAGTAAGAGTTTTTGTCTTTTTACTATAGCCGCTCTGTTCAGACATGAAAAAAAAAAAAGAGAGATCCAGTAAAAGAAAATGACAGTGAACTAAACAAATGTGTTTCTGTTCAGGGAATGTCCTCATGCATGACACTGCTGGAAGAAATGTGAGGCTGGGGTGGGGCACTGCCGAAAAGAAAGAAGGGGTGCTTCGCAGGATGCCACAACGAAGTTTGGAACACAAAGCAGGATGAGGCGATAAACAGGCTGTTGCTTTTCCGCTTGCCTGCGCACACTGAATCCCTCTTTCCCTGTGTCTTTTAATGGGCCTCACATTAGCATCTGTTTAGCGTCAGCGTCGACATGGCCTGTGGAGTCTGATTAAAATAACCCAGCTATCACGTAACATGCTGGCAGCAACATCAAAATACAGTCAGACACTGGAATATGTGCAGCAACAGACATTCAGGAAGTAAACATGAATGTTCTCCACTTCTGTTGTCTGAAAAATGTTGATTAATTGCCTCTGTTCAAACTCTCATCTTGTGAGCCCACATTCCATATGGAAAGATGTGAAGCATTCAGATTACTGTGCAGCATTCACTACAGTATCTGATTTGTTTTCATTCATGACTATGCTTGTATTACATGGAGATAAGATTTGAACAGTATTAGTCTCTCTGACTGTCCTTGGATGCTCTTATTTTCATTGAATGCAGCTTGTTTGGTGACCGGAGCCTCACTCCTTCCCTCATAAAAATGCATAAAGGAAGAAACAAGCAGCACTGTATTTCATGCTTAATTGGCTTAATTGGTTTAGAGACAGAGGAGCTTTAATGACTGACAGTGGGACTCAGAGTAACTGAGCCAAGAGATTCTTTTGTTCTTATCACTGCTGGACCTCAGCCAATCACATGGCAATGAAACTGAATACAAGACCCAGACCCAGAGTGGAGCAACAACCTGACTTTTATTTAAGTGGGAAACATAAACAATCATTTCCTGGTCAAATTCATTTTATGCCAGTCATACATTGCAGCTGCCTTATACAGTATATTTGAGCTTGGTTGTTTAGGTTTAGACTCTTATATCCAGTATTTTTTTTTTCTTTTGACACCATAGCAGACAGTTAAGTCACATCTGCAAACACTGGCTTGCTGATGGGGCAAACCTGTAAAAAGAAGGTTATAAATGAAGATAAATGAAGAAAAGTATAATTATTGACAGTCATATATTCATAATTTTCTGGAGTGCTTCTGTGTTCAGACCAGTTGCTCCGTTTATCTACATTCAGTCAATTCCCTTTTTTAAAAAAAGAAAGAAAAAAAATGGTATTGTAACAGACTGGGTGACGTTAGTTTTGACTGAGATTTGCTGAGTGCCATTGAATGCATTAAAAAGCTGTGAAGCCTGTCAGTCATTTCAGTTAGCTATCACAGAGTTGTGTGAGATAGTACACCTGTGGATGGCAGAGAGAGTACGCGGGGATGTTATGTGTTCCCTGTAGCTACAGTTCAAAGTAGCCAGTGCAATGTTCTCAGCAAAACTGGATATGGTCTGTGTGTTAAGTCTGAAGTCATTAGCCGTTTCCGGGTCTAAACGCTCCTTCGGTTCCCAAAATCAAACAAACTCTGAGGCACCACTGAGAGTTAAAAACAGTCCAAATTCTTTCAGTTCCAATAAAATGATCAGTGTGAGTGATCTCCCAGGTGTTACAATAATGCCCAGGCATCCTTGAAAAAAAAAAAAAAAATATATATATATATATATATACATACACACTCCCCCACTAAATGTCACTTAGCAACACTGGTGTTCTAGCACTTTCCAGTTCATGGCAGCCTTGAGGCAGCCTTGAGGCCTGATGAGTTCCTTGGACTTTCCCATTGTTCTGAGTATTGGTCAATCCAGTGAGTGCTGTGAAACAAATCCTTTTTTATGCTGGCAAAGAGAAACTAACAGTTGTGGTCAAGTCATGATCACTAATGGGAAGTTAACCATCTTATCAAGGTAAAGGACATTGTAGAACCTTCAGCACCACTTATTAAAAGATTTAAGTGAATGTATATATATATATATATATATATATATATATATATATATATATATATATATTTGAGCCTGTACGGATTAGAGAAAATTCAAAATAAATTCAAAGTTGTGTACCCCAGTTTGAAATTAGCATATCATTATACAAATGTATAATATACTAAATGGCTACAAAGCTATAGTCACACTAACATATGAGCAGGGAAGATGTGGGATGAGGGTTAAATTGTTCTCAATAAAAGTTCATGTTGAAGGTTCCCCTTGGTCAGAGACAAACGCCATCATATGGCAGGAAGAAGAAGCCAAAAATGGACCAAACTTCAGCTAAGAGAATGTCTGAGATGAGCCTATCCAAAACATGAGGTTAGTATGTTGCTGTGTGGTTCAGATTACTCACTATAAAAAAGTCCCGATCCTAAGCTTAATGTCCACACTGAAATCTTATTTGGCCTGAGTGTGATTCTTTTCAGAAGCTTTCAAATATTTGAGCCCATGGGCTGTAGCATACATCTTGAGTTTTTAAAAACTTAGCTTAGAAGACGTGCTGCATATGCACATAAATAGTGCTAACAAATAGCCAGAGAGGTTGAGAATGACCACTGATTGTTTTAGGGGGCTTATTTCTATTAAATTAAAACAAGACACAAAGCATTACAACATGTTAAAAAGATGACAACCTCAATCACGTAGAAGCTTGGACTCAACAGCAGGGTTGACTATAAGGCTGATTGGGATGCCATTAGTTTTGCTGGTATAATTTTTAATTTACTGATAATGACATTAGGTAAACAGGTAGGTAATAACAGTTTATACCATTCATCATGAAGAGGCTGTAATTCTGCATTTGCATCAAAACCTCCATCCAATGGTAGTTTAGAGTTTTCACTTAAAATCAGCTACAGGGTTGGTGTGGCAGGTGACAAGTCAGAGAAAACTAAAGCTCTAAAGATAAATCCTCTAGGACCACATTTCATGCCAATCCAATGATTCAATAAGCCGACAGGCCCGTGCTGCCACTGCCAGAGCCACACGGGTTAAAAAAGCCAGTTACTGCCCAGATAAAACTACTTTCTGCAATTTTGTGAGCTAGATAAACATTCCCAATTCAAACTGTTTGGTTTACTACATTTTTTTTTCTTTTACATTTTGAAAAGAAATTGATCAACGAAGTAAAAACACAAATTATTGTTTCAATATTCCAGACAAATCTCAACTGCAAATCCACAGTGCTAAAAAGCTGAGAATTGATGGGACATTATTATTATTATTTTTTTCTGCAAGGTATTTCTTACAGTAACTTTCCAAGTCTACTTAGAATATCATTCTTTAGTAGTTGTGGTTTCAGTGGGAGTTTTGAGCCAACATCACTGACTGATCTCACTCTGAAGACCCTGAGCAGGGAAAAATGCAAAGACACTGCTCATGCTAAAAACATTCACGTCTCTCAAATAAAAAGCCTATTCTTTCTTTTTCTTTCCCTGGTGCGATCAGCTGCCAAAACAAACGGGTGCTGTGAAGAATGCAATAAATATGATCGATGGGATATCTGGTGCTGCTGACCTCACACCACGCGCCAGAGTCGAGGGAGCAGGTGCTGCTCAGATTTACAGCACCCCCCCCCCCC
>VUQI01062655.1:2465-27108 GCA_015106735.1 Paratilapia polleni | reverse complement strand
GAATGCTGCACTGAGGTCTAACAGGACAAGCACAGAGATGAGTCCACTGTCAGAGGCCATAAGAAGGTCATTAGTAACCTTCACTAGAGCTGTTTCTGTGCTGTGATGAATTCTGAAGCCTGACTGAAACTCTTCAAATAAACCATTCCTCTGCAGATGATCAGTCAGCTGTTTTGCAACTACTCTTTCAAGAATTTTAGAAATAAAAGGAAGGTTAGAGATCGGCCTATAGTTAGCTAAGACAGCTGGGTCAAGTGAAGGCTTTTTAAGTAATGGTTTAATTACTGCTGTCTTAAAGGCCTGTGGTACGTAGCCCGTTAATAAAGATAGATTGAGTATATCTAAGATTTTATGTGTTGTTTATTTTTATTCTTTGATTAGGTTCAGGCAAAAACAATTATAAAAAAAAACCCCAAATTTACTTGGATAGGGTTAGTAATAGATGGCAGTTTGGGTTAAACTATACCCTTTAACAATATAAAGCACATGTTACAAAGGCCCATTTGCTGGCTTACCTCAACATTTACCACCGGATATGTCACACGCTTTCACACGCATCTCTTCAAACAGCTGCTAGAGAACTGCTACATAATCTGAGTTACTCTCTGTTTACAGTAAATAATAACCGCCATCCGAGCCTGCCAGTAGGTACAGGAGGACACCTACCAACCATATCTATAAGACAACCCATAAGCCATTCAGTGGACTGATGACATCCAAATAAGGTGTTAATCCAATGGGGCATTATCTGTCATCAGAAATGTCACATTACAAGAAGCAAAATAAATAAATAAACAAAACAAAAAAACCCCTTCAAGCCATTAACTGCCTCCCGACTGCTGAGAACTTACAGCGTGAGCCAGTCGTTTGAAAACTCTGGAGTTTTCTTGGAGATAGTTGAAATGACCTTTCTGGACCTTTCTTTGCTTTACTGGTGACTGGAACTTAATGAACAGAAGCACCTCTGTGGATTTGATAGATACACCAATGCGATGCAGCAGCTGATGTCCATCCCAGGAGGTGGAACACTTCAGCAGCAGGTTCAATAGCTCATTATCAGTGGTCCCGCTGGGTAATTAGTGAACAGTGGGATCCTGTCACAACGACAAATAAACATATACTCTTTTTCCCTGTCAAGCTACCTTTGCTGTTGTTTCTACAGTAAAACAGTGTATGTCTGTGTCTTTTTTAGTCCATGCTGGCATACAGTAGAGCTTATCTGATGCTTAATTTTTGAGCCCCAAGAAGTATTTTTTTCACACACAACATAAATATTTTCCATAAAGATGCCCTATATTTGTTCCAAAAATAAATGTGACTACACGATTTACTTGCCAGGACATTTTAAGAGTTGAAAAATTAACCTGCTAGTGCTCTTCACAGACTATATGGAGTGTAAGTGTCTACACAGAGGGAAATTTACCCAGTACCGAGTCGTATGGTCATCCGTGTTTTGGTAGCTCTCAGAGTACAGTACATACTAACTTCAGGAGCATATGTAAAGCAAAATAAATAAATAAGTAAAAATATATAGACTTTAAATCTAAGAAGACATGATGCATATAATTGTGTGACACTTGCAACACATATATCAGTTTATTAATATCTTTCAAATGAATGTCCATCAGTTCTGTTAAAAGACAACTCAACAAAGTAGTGTAAACATAGTGTAAATGACATATCTGCTGTAAGCCAGTATCACTCAGTTCCTGACACATGTGCATTATTAGACTTGATAGGGGCTAAGGTCACATTTAATCCAGTCTCAGACAGTACAGTATTTGGCTTTGCTGTTATAAAATGAACCACTTTTTGTGACATGATCCAAAACTTACATAACAAAGTGTAAACCTGGCTCTTATGTCAAAAACAACATGTATGAACCCACTGATGGTGACTGTATAAGTCAGGATGCTGTAGGGGCATCAGACTGGTGGCTCCTTTCACGAAGAGGAACTTATTGATATCCAAATGTTACATAGTAGATTCTGTTAGCCATGCGTGTTATGTTTAGACACTACAGAGCTTTCAGAGAAACACAGTTGATTGTGTTCATTGATGAGGTTTTTGAGTATAGGATATAGTACATTTCTGTGCAGCAAAAAAGTCACATGAAGATGGTCAGTGTGGGCTGTGGGCCTACAAATTTGGGACTGAATGTATATCAGAGGTCATGATTTGGATCCTTGGTGTGGTTAGGGGTAGGCAACAAAATTACTTTGACTGAGGTTAGGTAAATACTGTTAAATTTAAATGCAGACAAAGTAAATGTCATGTCTCATTCTTTGTCTTGGTGTTGAAATAAAACCAAATGTCTAATGACCTTACCTGTCTGCTTGAACATCATCATAGAAAACCATGTCTTAGTTGCTATGAAGAGATAATGCATTGCATGGGCTGAGCTTAGATCTATACCTTTTTCAAAGTATTAGCCAGTCATTTCTAAATGAACTTGTGGTTGAACAGAAATAAACCAAAGCTCATAAATGCAGCCCATCCAGAAAGACAGAAGCACAATTGTTTCAACAGTTATGAACTAAAGAGATAACAAGAAGGTGAATATACAGTATGGCTATCCAGACACCCACTTTTATAACTATGCTATCTCATCTTGTGTTCGTCATAACATAGATTTATCATCATCTGATAGTCTAGCAGCATAGTAACAGGATAAGCACTATATACACACCCATAGCTCCTGGTATCTATATGGTTAATCAACACTCCTAAATAGAAAACACTTTCTGAGTCAAATTAAAGCAACATCAAAGCACTTGAAGTCAACACAAAATAGATTCAAACACGTTTTTTTGGTTGTTTTTTTTTTGGACAATCCTTTAAAGGCTTTTTGTTTTGTTGCTCACATAAGTATGTAATATCTCATTTAATTAGCAATCTAAGCCCTCTGACAAACAGGCATATGGTCCTCGCTCTCCCACGGCCTTGGCCAAGGAATGAATATGCATATCCTGGGACCTCAGTAGCTTGTTACCCTGGAATGAATTCTACACAAGCCTAATCCCTGATCTATTATTTACCCCTTGACCAAACATGCAAGTGGGGCTTCCAGACGCTTGACTTGATAGAAATGACTGCCCTGGGATTCGGCTGCTTCTCTCGCCCCAGCGGAGAAGCCAGGCTGAGGCAGGCAGTCACTCCGAGGAGCACACAGAATGTTTCTCTTTTTCTGTTCCACTCTATCCTCTTAACACAACCACTCAAACACACACTCACACACACATGCACACACACCCCTCACTCCTTCAACTCTTCACTCTTGAGATGTCTTAGTCAAATGTTGAGCAAATCATCATAAAAACAAGTGCACAATGAAACTTTAATGAGCGCGCTCACTTCCCGGGGATCTGAGGGACAGCTTAGGGAATCAGTGTCACATCCCTGCTGTAGGCTACACAGACACTATTTCAAAACTGCTTAAAACACGCGTGCGCGTACACGCGCACAGGGTCACATGTGTGTGCCTTACAGAAGACAAAGTAAAAAAGGTGCTGTATGTGTCACTAAAGAGGCAATACAGCTTTTGAAAGAGCGCAGGGAATTCAAACAACATTTGAATTTATTTTGTTTAATATTGCCAGATCTAAGAAGTTCCATTTTTGACAATATTGTTAAAAATCCGCTATATTATTTTGACTAGAACAATATGTATGATGTAAATGCACTCAAAGGAAAAAATATCACTGAATCGCTGCTGCTTCTCAAGTGTGTTGAGAGCTTTTAATACGCCTTTCTGACGATTTCTTATCTTGGGGCTAAGGGTTTTTGGCACATTTTTGTTGCACGACGAAGCGAATCCTCATGCTGGCACAACATTGTAAATCAGCTCATGAGGCACAAAAACTCTCTCGACCCGCAGTCACTTGGGTTACAGTCACACACGGCGTGTAAAACACTGGTCTGAATTCACCCAACATAACTGAGCAGCCACCTTCTCCCCAGCCCTGACCGTCCGCAGCTCTCCGCGGCGCGCTGTGCTGACTCTGCAGAAGGAAATCACCGGGGACGTGTAGGAAGCCTTTTTTTTTTTTCGTTTTTCATCAAGGTAGGGCAAGCAGTTACAACCCAGCTTCTGGCTGACAGTGATCCCTACAGTTTCCTTGATTTCTTCAGTTTACGGTTTGGGAAAAGGAGAGGCGACAGAGTGTCGTGGTCGCGCGTTCCTCTCAGCGAGACCGACCCGTACCCAAACGACGCGCGTTTTTCTTAGTCGGGACGCTTATTCTCGGGATGAAAAAAAAGAGTGTCTGTTTCCCCGTGTTACTCCTAAAAGTGTCAAAACTTCGCTGCTGAGTCTGTGAAAAGAAAACCGAGCGTGAATCACCAGATATATATCGTACAGGATTGAAGAGGAGAAAGTTCCCCACTTGAGGGCGAAATCAGACTTTTTTGAGGACGCCAACTTTGAAAAGTGCCAGGAGCCCCGGGGTCTGTCAGATACAACATGCAGCAATGGTAAATATGATTTTTCTGCGTGTGCTTTCTGAAATTATTCAGATTAAGCACATCAGTGTAATAAATCATGGAAACTGTAACTTTATTTTAACAACTTTTGTGCTGGTCAGACATATGAACTCATGAGAGAAGATAAAAAAAATGACTAAGTCTTACTAAAGTAATATATTTCCCCAGTTTGTTTTGCTTCATGTGACTCATCTGCCAGATTTGTCAATATAACTAATAGAAAACAATTTCTTCATTTGTTTAGATACGTTTTCTTACCATTTTCTTCTCTCTGAGTCTCACAAAATCAGTAACTGTTGCATTTGTCAGGACATAAGAGCCCTACTGAGAAACGGGGCTTAACAAGTAAGTTAACAAAATATAAACTCAGTTATTATAATTTAATTTTTTTTGTCTGAAAGTGTTTCACAAGTCTCTGCTCCTCCAGGACAAATTAGGAACTTTTAGGTGGCGTTCGAGAGGCAAATCCAGACGCTGTAAATTGTGTAACTGTTTAGTGTTTACATGATATTTATGAATAAGCCACTTTGATACCAGTAGCTATGGGCCTTCATACTACAATGGACTTTAGTGCATTTCTTTCTTTATACATCAAACACACATAAACGGGGCTCATAAAAACGTGTTGCGTGTGTTTACTTAGATAAATATGAGTAAACTTCATTTTATCTCAGCTGGGTCTTACGTTTGGAAAGTTATTTTTCAGGCCTATAAAATCCCTCTTCTGAAAATCCTGCTTCACCTTTCTGCACAATTCCTTTTTCTCTGAGGAACAAACACGTTTCAATGCAAACAAAACCTTTAGGTAATTTTAATAGTTCGGCAAGTGTGTGTGTGTGTGTGTTTTAATTTTGCTAAATACACTAGTCTTTTTTCCTGTTTATATGCCCCTGTGTTATGGTTCACCCATAAAAGCAAACTCAGGGAGCTCATGGCCAAGCTCAAATACAAGCAGAAGAACTGCTTGTATTTCAAGTCAGCTAAGACACTTCAGTTTGGACATACCTGAATGCTGTAGAAGACAAGGAGAGGAAGAGAGAGAGAGAGAGAGAGAGAGAGAGAGGTAGAAAAAGAGAAACAATGAGAGTGACTGAGATGAATGGTCCCACTTTAAAGTACCGCAAAAGTACCTTCACACATTCATCAGTGAGATGTGTGTGAGATTAATGTCTAACAGTATTTTGGCCTGGTATGAGTGTGTGTCAAGGATGTTTCATGAGTTGGTGCTGCTACTACAGTGAAGAATGCCAATTTACATTCCTGGAGTGTCATTTCATTACTTTTATCTCCATGCTGCTGTCTCTCTGCCAGACCAAGCAGGGATCTGTTCAATTTCACATTTCCTTTACCACATAAGTCGCAGAAGTTAAAATGCTGTTAATGATTTTCATCATGTTAGAAATGCTCCTGTCTTGCTCTTTTGTGTCAGATAATTATTACTTACTCAGAACTGTGTGTAAGTGACCATGAAATAAATCGGCTTAGCCAATAAAATATATATTTTGAGTAAAACAATAAAAAAATATATATATATTGTACATTTATAAGACAAAACCCCTCCATAAAATATTAGCGAAAATGTTCAAGTCTATGTCCTTAATATACAGAAAACAGATTCCCTGCACCAGCTTATGGTGCTGGTACGTGAGGTTAAGGAAAAAGTTAAAGTTGTCAGTGGATCTGCGGCTAGGTCGTGATTCCTCTGGGTCTGTGAGAATCAGAGAGGGGAGAGTGTGTGTGTGTGTGTGTGTGTGTGTGTGCGGTGGGTGCCACTGGTTAGTCGGTTCAATAATCTGCTGGACAGGTAGGCCTGTGACGCCCCCCCCTTAGAGAGGCTGCTAATGAAGAGAAAGGCTGCTTAGTGGTGATCTGCTCTGACCCCACCAACCCTCCCTGTCCCCCCTGCTGGCTTCCTCTGATTACTGCTCACAACGAGAACTCTTCCCTCCTCTCCCCCCTCAACTCCATCCTCACTGTTTCCCCTGGTTTTCTTACTTTCGTACTCCCTGCCTCTTCATTTGAAAAGAATGGGTGCTAAGTGCATAAAGGCTCTATTGATGACCCATTTGGTGCATTTATGTAGTTAGCGGTGATTCATATTTATGTAGATGCTTATATCTATATTTCAACTGATTAATTTAGTGAGATAATCACTGCTTGACCATCATTTTCATACATATTTTCTGTGCAATTTTAGTAATGAGGCTGCGCTTGAAAGTGCAGCGCTTAACCTCAGAGAGGTACAAGTGAAGGGGAGTAAGTGTAAGTGCAGATCAGGAAGAAAAATTAACAACATTTATTTTAGATGAAAGGAAATATGTACTTTCACTCATGCTAACAGGTAAAGATATTCAGCAAAGCTGAGAGAGCACATTTTCCATTTCCTCCCCCTCCACATGATAGACATAGATGTTTCTGCAATGCCTCAAAGCTACATTGTTGCAGTGTTCTTAGTTATTCAGAGGTGGGTCATTGGTACTGATATGGCCCTGCTCCTCTCCATCCATTCCCATCCCCCCAATAATCTCTTGAGTGACTGATAGTGTGTCTTGGCAGTGGCAGAAAAAGTAATATTTTGAAAGGGGGAGTGGGGTCACATACATAGGGATGTCTTGAGATGGAAATCTTTGAGCAAGACACCAGAACCTAAGCTGTGGGCTTTGGCGACTAAACAGAGACACAGTGAAATGTTAAAACAAATTGGATCGCAGGACTCCTAATTTAATAAAGAGCACAGTGTGAGACATACTTGATTTAAAACAATATACATATGTGAGACATAATTACATTTTTTTTGTACTCTAGCACACAAAGTAAGAAACCAAATCTTCACACACTTACATTCGTGAAAACATTATGAAATCTGGTCTGTGTTCATGTGATTCTTAACCTAAAAAAAGGAGACATAAATAGCAGAAGGTAATGAATAGGGTGAACAGCTGTTATGACATGAGCATTTAAGATGTGTTTAGTCTCATACTATCATGCAGATTGATATCTCTAAGAGTTTCTATCTGCTCAATTACAGTGATGTCTCTGCAGTGACAAAATAGATCACACTTGAAAATGGCAAGTTAATCAGATTAAAATCAACTCCTGAGCTGAAAGCCGGGTTTAGGCTGTAACTTGATACCTGTATAACAAATACAATTTTTTTTATGCCCTTTTTCCCCTACATGCTTCATTTCAAATGTTAATTGGAAAACTTTTATATTTGATAATAAACAGGAAGGAATCGGGAAAAAATGTGTGTTAAAACATGAAGACACACGAGTGTGTGTGGAAGCCCCTCACTCTCTCTGTCTTTATTTGGACACATTTTGCACAACAACCCTAATGCGTTTTCCTGCCCCCCTAAGACACAGTCATAATTCTTACGTTTTCAGATGTAATTTGGGGTGGCCTTAATTGATTCTGTCCAGAACTAATTACCAGCAACTGTGTAAAATAAACACCTCAATGTCACTTGGTGGCAACTGTCCAATTGGTAGGGAAATTACTTTTCACTTGTAATCCATACGTTCTTTAGCAGGGCTAGAATATAATTCATGTTGACGCTATAGAAATACCAGAGACGCTGGACCTGTGTAACGAACAGGAGTATAGTTGTAACCAAATGGCTCAGTTGGGAGGTATAGGGTTATGTGGTATAATTTATATTTTATAGCTCCCTCCTGCACTGACTGCACTCCAGAATAAAGTTGTTCGATTTTGTTCCATGAACAGGGAGTGAGAAAATCTGGGATTTCACTTGTGATGGAAATTCCAGACACCACTTTGTTCCTCGGTTCCTTCTTGTATTTTTTATTTTCCTGTTGAGTCTCATTTCTTGCTTTCAGATAAAAAGACGACAAACTGCTGCTGCAAATAAGTGAATGTTCATTTGTATGACTGTGTGCATTTTTTTTTGTGGGTGTGTGCATTAGTGGCCTATGCCCGAGTGACTCAAAAGGGATGGAAAGATCTCCTCAGGCCATACAGAGTGATTTAATTAAAAGAGAATAATTTGCCCTAAAGGTGTCTTTTCTCTTCCCTCCAAAAAAGCTGGTGGAAGAAATCTGATATGACAAGATAAGTGGTGGCTCATGAAAAATTCCTGAGGACTGAGACGTAGCATGTTGACTTTGGAATTATTGCCCTGAGTGTCTAGTTCTTTTTCTAGTAACTGTGCCTGACAATGTTATTTTTTACCTGAATAGTCTTTGAAATGATTCCTCTGGTTCTCAATCCAGAATTCTTTCATTTAAAATCTGTTTATGTACTGACCGAAGGATGAACAAAGTAAACTTCACAATTCATTCCAGGCATTTTCTTCTTCAGACTTCTCTGACCGTACACCAAAGCACTCTTTATTGGTCAGTTACTGTTATTCCTTGCTGTGAATGGCATTTATCATTGTTTTAAAATAGCGGGCTTAAACAGGCCAAAGGCATGCTCCAGTATATACCCACCCAGCACCTCCTTTGCTGGGCTGCAGTCTTGTTTAAAATTTTGACTTTTGTTCTCTTCCAATTGCACACTATTTCCAGATCCTTTACCAACTTTGTGTTCAGTTTTTGTACTAAAAAGGAGAACTTGTGCCTTTGGGTCGCTACTTGTTCCCCATTACTATATCAGGTAGACTTGGACTTTCCCTGTGTCCATATGCTGACATGCATACATGCATTGCACCCCTTCACCCATGCCATGCAGATTGTGACGTGATCTTTTGGCCAGATCACCCACCCGATCTGGCCTAAAGATCACATCACAATCTTTTTTGGGTAGAACCACGCTCCATAGTCTGAATCATAATTCTCCCCCAGATTTAGATGGGATGGATCTGGGTTAGCTGGTTACCAGCAACTGAACTTTCAAAATATAATATTTACATAGAGCATTTTTTAATGATAAAGTCCATAAAATAAGATTACACATCCCTAGCTGACTATTGGTCTCCCTGATCAGTGTTTTAGAGACTGAACAACAGCATCCAACACTGATTTCTCAGTGGACAAGCTGGTTCTCCAGAGAGAAGTTGGCAGTGGTAGTCCACTGCTCTGGAGATCTGCTGTGAGCTAGAGGACCACGCTAAATGGAACCAGCAGCAGGTGGAGAACTGGTTCATGTGCTGCTACACTGAGCTCACTGAGGCTGCAGAGCAGTACAAAGATGCAGTTTCCAGCTGAGTCCCAGACAGTGGTGTTGGAATTTGAGTCCTGTTTGACAGAGAGAAACAAAGACTGTATCTTGTGATATAGTTCAGTGGTGGGACCCTGAAACTTGTTACCATGTATCTCGCTAAATTTCTTACTGTGTAAATGCTGGATACTTTGTCATGCAGTCAGTATCAGGAAGTATTGATGAATTTGTATTGTATAGCAAAACCATTACATTTTGCTACCTCACAGGAGTAATTTGGTAAGCTTATAGCATGGTGGAGTGTATATTGGCATAAAACATGGCATGTGCAACCTTTTTTTATCCCAAGCAAATTGCATGTACTTGCTTTCATTACTATGTTGATTATTTGCTTTGGAGTCAAGTATTATTAAGTGGATATAGTTGAAAATATAATTTCAAATGATAATAACAGTTAATATTTTGTTGCTTGATTTATTTTGCTGTTGTTATATCAGCATCTCTATAGTGTAGCTCTTGGAAGAACTGTTTTGTTGCTGCAAGAAGATGCTTTAGGGTTGGGTGTTCTCTGAGAAGCAGTCTTCTTTGTGTAGAACTGTACAGTCATTAAATACAGTTTCCATTTAACTCTTAAAGTGAGAAATCCTGAGCTTCTCTAAGAAGCTCATAGGCCTTTCCTATGGGGTGTTATCTACCTATTAATAGTTTTTATATGTATAAATGTTCAGACGAAAAAAAAAAGATTATATCAAAAAGTCGTTTGTAGGTTTGACCATCAAAAAGCCTACATTAAGCTTATTAAACCTAATATAAATGTATACTTCCCAAACTCAATAAGGAAACATATGATCAAATCTGAGATTTGAGCTGTGGTTATGTGGCAGAATATATGCATGCTATTATATGGAAAAACTACTTTCCCCACCCCCCTTTTCTATAAAACAAAAAACATTATTGCAGCAGTCAGCTGTGTATCCCACATCTAGATGTTCTCATGTTTGTGAGGTAAAACATGGGTAGCTTTAGCGTGTATGTATGTGTTTGTGTCAGTGTGTATTAACTAGTGTGTAAATCCATATATTTTGGGCCAAAGGGAGCAGTAATCACCTTGGTTTTTCAAGACTTTACTTTTGGCAGCTTTTTTCTGACAATGATTCTCACTTGAATATATCGATAATGTTTCAGACACACTTGTAACCTTGTGGGCTGAATGTATAATCTAGCTTCTATTAGCAAGCCTTAATGCAGAGTTTGGACTCTTTAACCTTGAATGAATTATGTCTTTGATTTTGGATAAAAATCAGCAAAGGATGTCAGTGCATTGTGTACGTGTTCAATTACATTGTGAATGTTTTTATGAATTCATGTGTCCCGTGGAATGTGTGCATGTGTGAAAGACACGGTCGTCTCAACAGCAAGGTGGTTATTATTGTATCCATAACCTCTGACGTTAATGAAATGGAAATTTTAATCCAAAACATATCCACATCAAAAACTGCACATTTCAACCCAAACAATTCTCTTTCCCTAACAATAGCTTAAATATGCACAAGTTCATGTTACAACAGAAAACTGTCTATTTAATAGTTATTTGTAATGATTTTGGAAGGCAGAGGCACATTATGTGCTGCTGGGAGCTGGATCAGAAAATGCTTATTGCAAGAATGTTGTTTAATTTTGGGGATTCGTTACTAATAAAATAAGTGTGTAACGATAATTTTTATGTTTCTGTAATGGTTAATCCACCAGTATGCACAAGCTCTGTAATCGAAATGGTATTTTTAAAATAAAAAATATAATTATTGTTCTTATCCGTGAATTTTCAAATTTACTGTTTTGCAAAAAAGCAGAAAAAAAAATAGTAAAGCACATTATTATTTTTTTAATAAGATGCCAAATTACAGTTATTTACTTGCATTCCTGAACAGAAAAATTAGTTTTAGTGGTTGAATGTTGTGCTTGATTCATTTCTGACTTCTCAGAGAAGTCCAGTGTGCCGGCTCAAATTTGGGTATAAAAACATGAATTCAGTTGGAAATTCCTCACTCCTGTTCAAAATGGCAAAAGGTCGAGAACTCACTGAAAAGGAAAGAGTCCGCATTAAAGCACTTCGTGATGCTGGATGGTCTTTTTCGTTTGTATGACAGGTGGTCTAATAAATTTGTTAAGCGCTGTAGCTGTTTTATATTCATATGTGGGAAAGACATGCATCCAGGTACTGTCAAATTAATGGATAGGTAGCTACAATTTGATCTTCTCACACTCAACAACAACAAGGTAAAGCTGAACTCCATTTGCAATGCTGCAGACTAACTTTAGGTTGGTTTATCTTGTACTGCTTTCATGCTGCCATAGATAGTGTTTCCATTATTTCTGGAGCCACCCACCCTAAATTTGTACACCTAATGAAGGCACTTTGGATAAAAGCAATGCATTAATGCTCTGGGAGAGTGCCTACATATTTGGCATGTGTGGCTCTAGAAACGTGCTTTGGATAAAAAACATCCATTAAATAGCAGATAAAATGAAATACGGCAGCAGGATGCGCTGATACAATGGGCAGTAAGTGTAACGTAATCACTTCGCCAGGATTATGTGGAGCCAAGCATCCCATCCTGCAGGGATTAGTCATGGAAAACTAGGCCTTGCATTCACTGCCACCTTGCCATGACTTCACACTTTGTTATAACTGTGACAGGTCACAGTTCACACTCACACACAAACAGTCCCATAGCCAAAAACCCCTAACAAGCTAAAGCCTCGGTTAAGCACCTTGCCCTCGGCATGCCCCTGCATTGTGAGTGAACAGCTTGTTGTGTAAACTCCTGTTTGTTCTGTCTATTCAAGCTGTTAGGTGTCACAGGAGAACATGTCAGTGGATCTTTGTGTTTCACTGTCTATATTTGGAGTTTAGCACAAAGCGAACACTATGTTGTGTTTCTTCCTAATGCTGAGTCAGCTTCTCTGGCTGCCTCAAAGCTCATCTTTGCCCTGTGGGGTCAATGTAAACACACAAAACACACATAGCCTCATGCCAACATCACTATACAAGGGAGATGTCACCATTTCTAGCCTGCTCACACTTTTACAATAGTCGTGACAAATTCACACTCAGAAGGTTAATGTGACATAAGAATGGCAGGTCACAGATAACCAAAAAGCTATTCAGATCATTTTTTGTTTCATTATTCTCGCAGTTCAACATTTTATATTGCCATCTGCTATTCATAAATAGCATTATGGAGTTTTTAACAGAAATCTGCTCCCTAAATAAGTCTTCTTTCTTTGCATGACTTTAATAGACACTGCTACTCCTCCCATATCCCATGTGTCTTTGTGTCAGTAGAGCAAACATAAATATAGATCATATAGGAGCAACAACTGGCAGGAACATAGCTTGGACAAACTTTATTTTGTGCTGCAGACACATTGTTAATGATTGTACTCAGCTGTTACTGGAGAGCAGCTTAATGCAGCAGCTGCTGGTCTTTCAAGTCGTGTTTCAGATGCCGTTTTGTATGCTCCTTTGCTCAGCTTCAAAGCACATCTGGAGCGTTTCAGAAGCATTTAGTCTGCACAGGGTGTTCGAGTTTAAAAACTGACTTCCTGTCTTCCTCATCTGCTCTGTGCAGCTTGAAATGGCTTCTATCAAAAGTGGTCTCACCGCTTAGTTTTAGGGATGCAGATCAGATTGCTGCTTCTGGGACACACTCATCTGGTGGAATCAGTGGGAGCAATCAGTTCCAGTTGCAGCGACACGTGCCCCCAGTGGGGTTCAGGCATTACAATCCAAAGTGGTTTGATTCAACACTAACAAGGTAAGAACCATCTTGGGATGGCACCAGTCACATTAGTTGCTGGTCCACACAATGTTGAAAATATTATTTTTCAACAACAGAAACAAGATGCTTTATATGAAAAAAGTTACAAAGTTACATTGCAAATTAGAAACTGGGGGGTCAACAGCTGCTTGGTGTCCCTACATCTGGGAGTCTTTACTCAGCACTCATGGGTCGGATAACACCCACCTTCACTCTCAGCCTCATTTTGATCTCAACTACACAACCGTAAAGTATGTTTGTGAGAAGAAAACGACAAAATGTGCCAAACACAGACAAACGTATAAACACTGGCCAAAGTAGCTAAATCTGCCTTTGTTGTAGTTCCTGCTAAAGTAGGGGTCACAAGGAACACATTTCGCCATGATGACACACACACAGGAAGACGCACAAGATGAAAACAATACTCAGCCGTACAACAGCAAGGCTCTGTTACCTGCAGTTTAAAAAAGTGCTCTAATTTTGCAAAGGGCAACTCTTCACTAATAGCAATCAATTAGCTATTTCAATAGCAATAGTCATTAAAATGCAACATTACCGGGCTCCACTAAAGACTCAGTAAATGATTTGAAACCAATCCAATATCATAATTTTAAATGAGGTTAGTGTAGAGCTTTGAAAATAAAATCTATTATGCAACAGCAATAAGCATTCCAACTACATGCCTCCTGTAACGTCTGATCTCTTTTTTTTTTTTTTACATGGGAAACAGGAACTGTAATTGTAGTAGCAATCTTGTTATGTTTGTTTATAGTGTGTGAGTTGTTATGCATTTTATTAATCCCCCATGAGCAAACCTAATTTCCTACGAATGATGCCAAATATTTGAACTGCTGTCTTGTACCCACTAGCAGGAAGAAAGTGTTTGTGGCTTCTGAGCCATATTATTTTATTCATGCAGTGAAGTATGGGACAAAATGTTACAACCTGCCACATTTATTATTAAATCCTGCTTTGCCAAGTAGTGTCTAGTTTCTCCAGCTGCTACTGTTTTTCAGGTATACTCACTTTATACATGATAATCAGCCACTGCTGACTTTGTGTGTGTAAATTTAAAAGCTTCACTTGGGGCAGCAGTGTGTGGGGGTGTGGGTAACAGCAGTTATCCTGTGTAGATAAATATAGCTTTCTTTTTTTTTCCTTATATCTGCAAACATGGAGAAATGTGCTGCATCCAACAGACACACCTTTCCCCCTTACAGGGGTGTATGTTTGACGTGTGGCACACATACTGCAATAGCCTGTACAGCAGTCCCTGGAAGGGGGACGAGCCTTCAGCACAGCCCCAATCCTCATCTCCTGAGCTAGTATCCAGTGTTGGGGCAGAGCCTCTGCCAGCTGGGGCTTCATGTAAACCTCATTACGCCTGGCATCAAAGGAACTGGCAGTACCCAAGCAAGAGAGCTCCACTAAGACACTCCATTTCCTGTAAAACGCAGCAGGTGTAACAGGAGATCAGCGGACTGGTCTTCATTACAGGCTAAGGGGGAAGCTGGTGATATTCAGATTGATTCAAACTGTTCTGTGTCACACAAAATGTCTTCATTTGGCAAAAATACTCTTCATAGAATCAATAGCTGGTGTTTTCAGTATTTTCCACTATGACTCACCAAAGATGAACGGTTTAACAGTCTGGTACAAAAAGTGAGCCAAGGGGTGTTCAGTGACCTCTCCAGTTCTTTAAAATGGACCTTGATAATCTCAACATTCATTGCTAGAAATCTCTGCAGTGTCAGGCTTTTTAAGTTCTTTTACCTCAACCTACAGAAAATCTCTCTGAAAAGGATAAGATGCATTTCTTGATATTTTTCTGTAACAATCCTACAGGTTGGTAAGTTTATAGCATAAGCCGTTTTTTATGACATTGCCTGTGTATCCAAAGCTTAATATAGCTTATTCCTGTGTGCTACAAAGCTCCAGTGATGTCCAAAATGTGCTACAGACACAACAGTGAGCCACATGGTTGGAACAGGTGACATGGAAATTCATTATGAAGAACATGGGAAATTTAGTTTATATCAAAACACGGTCCTGATGCTGCAAATATGTACAAAATGTAATGTGAATCAACCTGAGAGAGTAGCAGATCTACTGTTTTTACTCTAGTTTGAGTAAAGTTGGCTACATTTTAAATTTTACAAACCACACAGCATCCACCTATAGTTTATTTAAGATCAGCAATATAAAAGCTATATCTTGCTAGACTAGGACTCACAGTAGCTTTGGTAAAAAGGGAAAAGAGAAATGTGCGCGCGCGCGTGCACACACACACACACACACACACACACACACACTTGTTTTCTAATACAGTCAGATCAACTAATTATGTCCATTTGGCTGAGACCAATTTGACCTCAGCCTACATTACAAGAGCACCGTGTGAATGTGAGCACATGCAGCTCTGAGAGCAAAAAAGGCTGCCCCTGATGCACAGGTGTCATCTGCAGAGTCACTTCCCCATGTAAGCCCCAACCCATCTGTTCCATTCATGCCCAGTGGAGGCTGGTCACAGCCTCGGCTGATGATCACCGGTTGTTCAGACCTCATGCAAGTAAGCTTGCCAAATGTAACAGCTCGTGATATCTCCTCAAAGTAAACGTCCACATCAAGAGGCTGAAGAGTCCCAAGATTTATTAATGTTTGCACTTTCTTGTACTCAATGATGCATTTGGCTGAAAGAGGAAAAAAGATAAAAAAAAGTTCATCAGAGCTGTTTGCTTGGGCTCTTGAGTTTGTGCACATGGAAGGGTCCTCCTGGATATGGTTTGAAGATAAGAGCTGGCGGGTAGCCAGTTCAGCGAGGGTATAAAAGCTTGTGATATTTTTCAGTCTCACATCCAAGATAAACTCCTAAATACTACCAGCAGCAACAATTACAGAAAAGTTAAGTGATCCCAGATCTGCCACGCTGGGTTGTTTTTTTGTTTGTTTGTTTGTTTGTTCGTTTATTCTTCATGCACTTATCTGTGTAGAAAAAACTGAGAAGGTAAAAGGAAACGGGAAATGAAGAGAAACTATAACTGCTGATTGACAGCTACCTGCCTATTAGCCGTGTTACTCACGTCAATGAGGGAGAACTGTGCTCCAGTTACAGGGGGAGTTAAAAATAGACCTCACTCAGTCACCACTTAGCCTGGCAATGTGGAGAACAGATTGTAAATGAGTGCAGTGAAGTGCTTGAATGGCAGCCCTTGTCACTGGCTCTGTGAGCTTTGACGCACACACTGAATGTAAAGCAGTAACACACACTAGTAACGACTGAGCAGTAAACACACTTATCATGCATGAAGGGTCTGTATGCAGGGTAGATAAGGACAAGAGTTGCCAAGTTGCTCCGTAAGTTCTGCTTAGCTGTATGGTTACACTAGTTTGTTAATACATTAATATTATGGCTTCTAAACTTAAAAATGAGAGGTAAAACGTTACCTTTGCTCTTGCCTTGGAGGCACGCAATGCAGATGAGAACATTTAGCAGTATGTGACAGCTGATGAGCATCCAAAGGGGACAAAAAGATGGTTGATGGTTACAGATTGACAGTCTTTGTGGGTAAGGAAACGTCTGACACAGAGGTGTGAAGTAGTTATTCTGGGCTACAGGTAATGTTACAAATGAACATTGCAAATAACTGCATGTCAATTACAGAAGCTGCACTGACACACTCTGGAGCTGCTATTACGTTTGCAAAGTCAATTGCAGAGCTAAATGAAAGCAAAAGCTCAATATAATGCCACCTCTAAAAATTTTTTTTAAAAAAGTCTTCTCTTTTTATTGCCATTTTTTTGCCCACAATTGGCACACATGAATCCCCACAGAAAAGATAAACTCATGTCACTGCCTTCATAAACTTTCCCCACTGTGTAGTCTATAGAATATAATTAGCTCCAGCTTCATGCATAACCCATTAGAGGGAAGATCAATACTCTTGCTCATTTTGCCTGTGCTTCATTAAGCATACCACGAGGCATTACTTCGACAGGGCTTGAAAAATGTGTTGGCAGAACCAGCAGCCTCCCTCCTAGTCAGCGTCGCACATCTACTTTAACACACACGGCTCTGCTTCAGAGGCAAACAGGAGTGCACGTCCGACCCCGCGGGCCACAGAGAAGCGATTATATTAATGGGACACATAAAAGTGTGGACGGTCACATATATACAGTCACATATTTCCTGCAGCCACACTTAATGCCCCTGCTAATCATAGTTATTTGGGGAAAAAAGCACTTAATAGTTCACAGGCCATGTGGAATAAAAATGTCTGATTAGGCCTTTAATGTCTGATGCAGTCAAAGCACCGTGTGTTTTTGCCACTGTGTGCATACAAGGTGCGAGGTCATGCCAACTTGGGACGTGACCCACGCGGTATCAAGTCGCCTTGACTTGCATTGTAGACTGCAGGCTGCATACACTGCTGATATCTGTACAGTGATGTGAAGCAGAATGCACACTTTCATACTATACTGCATAGTTTATCATTGCTACACTAGAAGTCTCTGGAAAGCCACAGTGCAAATGTATGTAAATATGCAGCTATTTTTATCTTTTCATTTAACAGTGCATGGGCGTAGTGTGGCATAAATTTCAAAAGCTTCTCCTCCCTGCCAAGAATCTGTGATTAATACCAAACGCTTATTTTTTTTGGCATAAAATGGTTACATTTACACATAATTAATACAATTAGGCTTTCTCAAAAATGTTCATATTTAAATTCATTTAAATCCCATTTTCTGTACTGATTTTATTGCTATACATTTCACACTTTTTAGTGGGTCATTACCTATACATACAGTCTGTAGGAGTGCTTTATGCTTGTTAAGAATAACGAATGAAGCAGTTTTGAGATTTTATGGAATGCAGGCAGTGGCGACAGACACATTTGTTTAAGTCTACAGGACTAGCATAATGACAGGCTCCTGAAACCATGAGACAGGTGCTCAGATTTGTATTAGAAATGGTCTAAAAATATCATTTTGTGTGAATCTATCGTACAAGCAGAAGGCTGATTCACAGAAGTGGTTTTATTTATTTATTTTTGATGGTTTTTCTCTTTAGTTCAGTCCTGCATATCTGTGTCCTCCTGTTCCAGTTGTCACCACACCTCAACCCATTCTACGTGAAGGCAGGCTTCCCAGGCAGCTGTTGTCACATTCCCTGTCACCCCCTGCTGAGAGGAAAACCTTTTTTCAGCCGCTACAGACACAACAACGCCAGCTCCTCGCCCATCACTACCCGAGCTGAGCCGACGTTTTTTTCAAGGGTGGAACTTGACATTTGAGCTACGTTTGCATACTTACTTGGGGAGAGGGTGGTTCAGACAGCTGTACTACTGCCGCTTCTGCACTGTCCTAAACAAATTTTATGTTGTTGGTGTTTCTCTTAGACAGGTGTAGTTTGTGACTGTGAGTTCCACTCTACTTCTTCCTCCTCCTCCTCCTCTCTTGGGTAGCTATTCATTTGGGTTTGCCATCCAATCTGTCACAACATTGTTGATGGTATATGATGGCTCTCTGGCTGGTCATCTCTCTGGTTTCTGCACTCAGACTGCTAAAATATATTCAAAAACAGGATCAGAGCGGCCATTTCAAGCCCAACTGCAGCAAGACGAACTCTGAAAAATGTGCTCAGAAGTGAGAAACATGCAAGAAATGTGCATACATCTGCATAATAATACCAGAGTAATACAAAAAAAATCATTGAAAGCTGTTTGCATTGAAACTTTGTGTTTTAAGAAATACATATGCAACTAGAAGTTCTCCTCAAAAAAAGCCAAGAAAACTTTGTCCTGAGAGTAAAATGTGACAGACGTCTCCAGGGAAGAACTAAAACTCACTAATAACATTCTGCACACACTCGCAGGGGGAGCTTCTCAATTTGCAGCACCCAGCACATTAGAGCAGGCAGAAATATGCTCATAGGAACGAGAAAACGCCGGGGCCTGTCACAGATAAGCTCTGCAGCCCTGAATGATTTCATTAACACGGAGCAAGACAGATATTGCAAGGCAGGCTAAACCCACAGGCACATATCGCAGGGACCGTAACCTGTCGTGGAGAAATTAAAATACATGCATCCCCTCAGAAAGCAGGTCTCGTCGCAAACTGAACGCAGAAACTTAATCATGGCATCATGTTTGGGGTAGTGAAAGACGTGAATAAACTTATGGAAGATGTTTATGCAGCACTTGTTACTGTGAAAATGACCTACCTTCAGCCTCTTGTGCTTCACTCACATAATGGGAAAGACTTTAGGCAGATTAAAAATTTCTAAGAGGTGAATATACAGTAGTTGGGAGAAAAATGCACACTTGCACGAGGTGACATCATCACAAAACCCATGGTGATGGTGTTGGGTGCGTGTGTGAGCAGGAGCAGAATGAATTGAGGAGAGCAGCGAGTACAGAGCTGGTTATGGCCTTGTACAAAGATCGATAAAACAAACTAATTGATATTCACAGATTATCCTGCCCGCTATTCAGTGATGCTAAAAGCCGGCGTGCTCATGGGAATAATGCAAAGAGATACATTATAAGTACTGAATTATTTAACGTCAGTGGAGAAAGTGGTACTGAAGTAGAGTTTTAATTGGTCATAGAGTGAGAAGGAGAGAGATCTTGAAATACTGAGCAGAAAGAATACTCAAATAAGTTTGGTCAAATTGGCTGTTGCTCTGCACTAACAGATACTGTACATCTCATACAGCATGCAGCTGGATCCCTCACTGGTAAGGATCGACCCCCGGCTCCCTATGCTCTCTATTTTCTTTTCCCTTTCCCCACAGCCTCCAACCGGCAGATGGCTGCCCCTCCCTGAGCCTGGTTTCTTCCAGAGGTTTCTTCCTGTTAAAAGGGAGTTTTTCCTTCCCACTGTCACCAAATGCTTGCTCATAGGGTTTCGTTTGACTGGTGGGGTTTTCTCCTGAATACTGTAGGCTCTTTACCATACAGTATAAAGCACCTTGAGGTGACTGTTGTTGTGAGTTGGTGCTATATAAATAAACCTGAACTGAATTGAAAATATTATTAACCATTAGCCAGGCTTTGTATTCTAGAAGACAGACTAACAAACAGAAACAGCTTCATACAAAACAATCCTAAGAAATCTCATTAAATTAAAGCAGCAGGCAAACATTTATCTGACATTTGCAACACATTATTAACTGTTTGATACCATATTCAAGCGTTTCTCCTCTGCTCTCTGTTTCATCGTGTGTATTTGTCTCCTCTCTGTGTTTAATTTACAAATTAAGCACTTGTTTTCCTATCCTCCTTAACATAACACACTTTTGCAGTGTGTAGCAGTGCTCAGTGGAGTCATAAACACCAGAATTTTATCCAGAACACAAAGGTTCCACTCCCATCTGGGACAATCATATCTTCAGTTTAGTCAGATTTAAGGTTCAAAAGTATCTGGTAAGGTTTAGGAAAAGATCAATGTAAACAAAGGGATAAAATACACACTTTCACAATTTTAAGCCATTAGAAGCATTTAATGTATTTTCTGGAGTTGTGAGTCCCAGCCCATGTGATATGTGATTAGTTGCCTGAAAAGGAGCCACAGCAAGAAATCAAGAACATAAATGGCAAATGCAAAAGTAGCACATATTTAGAGAGATAATGCATCGATTGTATACTTCATATTTAAAAACAGAATTTCAGAAAACTTTTCATAAAAAAATATTCTTAATGTAAGTAATCGGCTGTGGAAGTTTCATGATGATATCTTTCTTTTTTTACCTGTTCACCTCTAGCGAACTTAAGAAATGAAGGCCTTATTTTCATTGAATAACTTCGAAATATGAAATTTTGATAAACAAAGATGAGCTTTAAGGGGTTCAATCAATGCCAGCAGAAAAGCATTTAAACAGAGGGCCAACATGTGTCTGTCTAGACGTGGTGATCAGCCCCAGCCTTTGATAGCAGGGTGGCCCTACTGTCAACAAGGAATACTTTTTAAACAATTTAAAGGATTAGCTGGATTTGGACGAGCAGCTAATAGTTCCACAGCAGTTTAATCGGGACTTTAGCAATTATTCACACTGCTGAGAATCCACATGGCGGCAGTAGTGATGGGGGTGGGGTGCTGTGCGACACACTTTGAGAACAACAAAGTTTCCTGTTTACGTCAGTTCTGATCAAATGCTTTTAGGCTGCTGAACTAAGTGCCGCCAGGTCACAGAATCAGATCACTGCCATGCCCAGGTCGGATTAAGACTCAAAGTAAGATCCTAATTTGGAGTAAAGTGCCTCCAAGCACTGACACTAAAGCTACACTTTAATTCATTTGGCTTGGTCTGTTGACATTAATAGTTTTACCAATGAGATCAGGCTCTAGGATGCAGCCCACCTCTCAAATTGGATAAGAGGCAAAAGAAAGACAGTCTGAAAGACACACGGTAGGATTAAGATCTGGGCCTTTAAGTTAAGTTAGCAGTTAAGTTACTGTTGCTCACTGCTGTCCTCAAAATCTTTCTTTTCTAATGCAGCACATTTATAACGCAGTTTACAATGACAGCAGTGACAAATGTACCACCAGAAAGTTGAGTCTTCAAGTGGTGAGCACAGCCCTGACATAAGTTTTAAAAAAAAAACACACTTTCTTTGACAGAACAGTGCACAGGGAGGCTCTGGCACTGATAGGAGGACCAAAACCTGTGGATACAAAGAGATGATTCATGAAGCTGTTCTGAATAGGGAGTGCCTTATGCTCAATATAAAAACATCCAGATGCCCAGCTAAACTGACTGCTGCTATGTCATAATGTGTAAAAAAAAGCAATCTGGATTTGTTGATACTGAAGTTTCACTTTCAGTGTGTATCACTAAATTCTCCAAAGAATTATGAGTGAGAAGTAAAACATTTTCTGTGCACAGAACCTAAGTCAAACTTCCTGTCCTTGTTTTTCAATCTGAAGAACTCTGACTACATCAGCTGTGCATGTATAAGATATAAAAAACCACAGCCTTTTTCTCCAGAATTGTGCTGTTCCAAAGATAACAGTGTAGCAGAGGAAATCCACAGCTCTGAGCAGGCCGATTGCTCACCATTAGACAGTTCTGAGTACAATCTCTGTCACAGATGTGGTCAACAACTTCCTTCCATGAGATCAAGACCATTAATTCACTACACATTTTTGATTTTCTGTCATATTGTGAACTAAAAACACCAGAGCTGCATAAGTGGATCTTTTTTTTACTGGTTTGAGAAAGCAACAGTAGCTAAATCAAACAACCCTGGATGGAAACCTGAAGCACAAGTTGACTCCACAGTCTGACTGGGTTCAACAGTGCTCTGACCTGTCAAGCTTCAAAGATTAAACCGGAGCAGAGATTTCTCACCAGACGACACACAGACAATATATTAGGTAGAAGTGAATCTAAAACAGAAAGTGATCAAGGCCTGAGGGTTCAATCAATCAGCCCACTGTGAATTAAACCCCATTTTAAAATATCCTCACTGTCAAGCATGGTGCCAGTTGTTTAAATCATTTGACAAATGGAGAACACATTGACAGTGGTTCACTGGTTCACTGTGAAGCTTCACTGAAGTTTACTTTCAGTCTCTGCATTCCTGCTTTAGCTAAGCATACTGGCAGGGGTTTAATAGCCAAACAAACCTGTTCAGTCTAGCATAAAAATAAAAAAAAATAATAACAGGGCTGTATTTGCCTATTCTTCTCATTTATATTTGAACGCCAGAAGACTTTACCATTCACACAAGAACATAATAAAATATGAGAATGTACAAACCAGGTCTTGAGGGGATAAGTATGTAAATGTTTATAAAAGTTATAAAAGCTAAGGTTCTGGATGTCACAGAAAAACACAAAACTTATTGTATTGTATTATCACACCTGCTGCTAGGTTCAACATTTTTTCTATAAAGGTTTCTGAACAAGGACACTTCTGTATGCATGTAAATGGCTTTTGGCAGGTTGAGCTGTGACATGAAATATTAATCTAATGCTACTTGTATATGAACTGTGTGGAGAGGTGTGGAAAAAAGAGCATGTGACAGGAAAAGGTCGCCTTTACAGTGAACTACAAAGGGAACGTACAAAAGCCTAACAGAGGCAAGCCTGGCTCACACCTCCAGGACTGATGGCTTCAAAGACAAGAGCGAGCACTTACATTTATAGAATGTCACTTTATAGACACATTAGTGTAGGGTCTTTACCCTAAAATATAAAGCGCCTTGAGGCAACTGTTGTTGTGATTTGGTGCTATATAAATAAAATTGAATTGAAATTGAATTAAAAATCTAAAAATTAAAAATCTAAAAATTAGAGAGATATATTACAATAATATTAGACTCAAATGTTGGTTATATGTGGTATTATTATCTTTTTACTTAAACCTGTATTAAATCTAGCATTACCTTAGTTCAGGCAGGCCAAACATGCAAGCTCAGCTGCAATCCTGGCAGATCAGCTGATGGCTAAAATGACAGCTTCTTGACACACTATTTAAGCACCACTGCAAGCCGCTTTGCAACCCACCTCAACCCCAACTCCCTTCATCACGATATGACTTAATCGATTTCATATCTGTTGTCAGTAATGTCTGCTTTGTTCTGTGTTCTGGGGTCTTGCTGCTGCTCTCCCTGTATCTGGCCTTCCATGTATGCACATGCAAGGATGAGAACGTCGTATAACAGAACCACAGGACCAAATGTCAATTACCGCAGATGGAAAATAAGAATCTTCTTCTGACTACAGTCGTCCTGAATTAACAGATGTTTTTTAAAACTCTGTGGCAATGAGAATGAGCCACACAACACCAACATCTTTTAAGCTGATATGATGGGATATTTGTTTGTAAGCTGTTGCAACATTAGCATTCATTTTGCATCATTTTTTCTATCTATCTTGTAAAAGCAAATCCAGCATTCAATGTGCTCCTACTTCTGTTTTTGTCGTTACCAGATCCTGAGCTGCTAAATGCTCCACTTGGTTTGTTGCTTGGTGCTGGGCAGACAGTTTACAGTGGTGGGTTTTAAGATGTTTTACTAAACAGCTCCCTGCTGTGTGTGGAAACAACCCTGACATGAGCAGTGAGAGTGAACCACACAGTAAAACTGTAGAGCAAGACACCAAAACACTGAAAGCTGAAAAATGCTAAAAGCTTAGCGGGGCTTAAAAAAAAAAAAAAAAAAACCCCCAAAATTTAAAAAAAAAATTTTTTTAAAAAAAAAAAAAAAAAAAACAAT
>VUQI01062654.1:13278-27433 GCA_015106735.1 Paratilapia polleni | reverse complement strand
ATGAAGTCATGATGTGACATTTTGCAGAGCACTGTGGCAGCCTGGAATGAAGGTGGTTACGTCTGAACCGTTGGGATCCGACAATCCAATGATTTACAAAGAGAGCAGACATGAACGTGTCACTCGGCTGCTATTCTGTGCTTCAGCTGCAACAAGTTCACCAGGGTGTGACGACGGGTTGAAATCTGGATGTTACACTTCTTGAGTAAATCCAGCTCCACTGGTGATGGTTTCTATACATTTGAGGTAAGTGACCACTGGCAGAGAGGAGCAGTTTGCTGATAGGTATGCCAGGGTTAAAGCGATCCTCCTACGGGACAGGTTAGACCACTGCAGTCACACTTCAGATGAGGTAGTCCAGATAACCGCTCGCTTGGCTGAGAGTTTGTTACTAGAAAAGTGAGATAAAAAATAAGATTAAGTACAATGTTTTTTTACTGTGTTTGGAGGAAAATGATGACAGGGTATGTACTAGTTCTTATATAATATTAACCTCTCCTGGAGTCAGTTTTGATGGATCTTAAATATTTTCAGTCATATTAATGCAAGAATTTCCAGCATACACATTTCAATCAGGAAAACTGTGCTTTATAGTTGGCCTCACTATAAAAGCAAGGCCATTTTTATAGGTGTTAAAACAGTTAACAGTAACAGTAGGATGATAAGATACAGATACATTAGCTGACTCAATGGTTGTAACTCATTTCTAAGAAAAAAAAAAAAAAATCACAATGCTTTGGGCCCCACAGCTGCACAATTTAAGCCACTGACTGTATATAAAAGATGGACGTAGCCACTGTGACGTCACCCATCAGTAAGTGAAACCTCAAGCGTAAAGGTTGCAGCATTTTCACCGTCACACTTTTAGTGTTTTTAAACATCTGAGAAACTATCTGCACACTGGTTGGCTAATGACCTAATAGGCCTGGTTTATCCTCCATTCTGACTCTGACTGGGATCATAATTTACAAAATGAACATCATGTTGTGTTCAATATAAGACTTGAAACAACTGAGACCATAAGCTCATCAGATCAGTGTTTAATGAGGTCATAGTTCAAGGCAAGGAAAGCAACTGGATTGTTTTCTCTACACGCTGACTTATTTTTGTAACCAGAGGAGTCGCCCCCTGCTGGCCATTAGAAAGAATACAGGCTAAAGACAACTCTTGCATTAGCTTCTGTTTTCAGACCTGTCTATAGTAAAACATTCTGCCCCTGGTTGTAGCAAAGGACCGGGGGGCTCTTTCACATTCAAGTAAAATACTGCAAGTTTAAGGATCTTTGGCAGTGCCGTCACTTTTCAGACCAGCAAGCTACGTCCATTTTTTAAAAAAAATCTATGAGTTAGATCTAGGAGGCTGCCAGGCTTTCAATACTGTTAGAAACTGGAAGAGGATATTTAAGAAGAAAACTTTCCTAAACAGCCTGCTTCTTATTCTACAGAAATGGGAAGATCAGTTACTCTTTTTGGTTAAAGCGTTGGTGGCTCAGACTTTGACAATGGGATACAATTTAGATAAGCACTAACATTTTTATTTAAATTTCACATTAATAAACATATTTGGAACAAGTTCTTAAACTGCAAATTGCTTTCATTCTAGCTTACTGCTCATTTTGGAGTCACAGTGTGTTCACTGTGTATTTCAGTCACAAGTCAAATTTAATTTAACAGTGTTAATTATTGTCCACTGTCCTTTTTAAATGAAACATAAATGTTAAATTTAACTTGTTTACACCTGCAGACACTCTGTATAATGTGCAACATAATAATATGAAGTTTAATGGGGTGTTGACTCACCATTCTACTTATGTCTGTGGCAAAGGTGACGCCTTTGCAAGGTTTGTCCTGCGAGCCGCTGCTGCTGCCTCCAAGAGAGTTTCTCCTAATGATACCTTGGAAATCAGTACATGAGTTATAAAACCCATTTAGACTTGAAGGCATCACATATTTACCAGATAATAATCAAAGAAATTGATATTCTTTGTTACCTTGAAGTGGCAACATCTCCAAGCGCTGCAGGCTGTTCCTGCGAGACGACGGGAAACCGTTTCCTTTGGACAGGCGGCGCTGTCGGCTGGACAGCATAGCAGCAGGAGAGACGATGCCCGGAGGGGGGACCTTCCCCATCTTCTCATACAGTTCCTCAATCTCTCTTTTCTGGGCGGCCTGCAGGGCCTGAACCTCTGCCAGATGTCTGATAAAGGCCAAAAAGAAACAAATGTGAGCATTTAAAGACTCACTCACATTAAAATTAAACTGAATTTTAATTTGGTTCTGAGATTAAGCTGTGTACTGGATTTATTCTGCCTCAGAACAGGCCTTTGGGAGGGTGAGGTGGTTATCTAAGCACAATCAATCTGTGTATACTAAAGACTGTGAGTCTGTGTTTTCTTGTTTGACAAATCTCTACATTTCCTTGTCATTTCAGAACATTTGATGAATAGAAATGCCCATTATGCTTGTGTAAATGAAACCTCAATTAACAAAACTGACCTACGATGCTGATTATTTTCCTTTGTCTTTGACTAAAAACTCTGGGGAATAGCAGAGAAATCTGCTTGAAATAAAACCCTGGTTTATATAAAAACTTTTTTCTGTGCTCTCACACTCACTTCGATGCCAAAAAGACTGTCAGAGCCCAGATGAAAGCACATAATGTTGCTTGTCTAGTTGAGTAGTTCAAAATGTTCCTGAAACAACGTTTTCTGTCTTTTTAATTGCATAACAGTCTTGTACTCTGTTACTGCTTACAGCACCTTAACTATCTTCAGTGGTGTCACTTACTTCTCTCTGAGTTCCTGAAGCTCTTCCAGCATGTCTTCATCATCACTGTCCGAGTCATCACTGCTTAAATAGGGAGCACTGCGGTTATAAGTCATCATCCATAAACTGTGAAGGGCATTGGTGTACTGCGGACTGCTTGCCGCTCCGTCCCACAGCCTCCCCTCCGTATCAGCAGCCGTCACTGAGAGCCCGCTGTCTGCAGACGTTCCCAGCAGACTGAGGCTGTACGCCCTCCGACGGCTTCTCCTCCTCGCCCTCGGCCGTTCCCCGACAACTTCTTCCTCCCCTTCTTCCTCATTTTCATCTTCCTCTTCCTGCTGCTGGTGCTGGTGCTGCTCCTGGCTCGCAGTCCATCCCGCCTGCCCGTTGACCTCCTGGACGACGCCTGATGATCCTTTCTGGGGATGTGGATGAGGAGGGGACATGGTGAGGGAGGTTCCCAGGCTCGTCTCAGACTCCCCCTGCTCCTCTGTGCTGCTCTCTGACTGGGCACTGCCGGCGTCTGCTGGTTGTGGTGCTGCAGGTACAGGCGCTGCAGGGAAAGGGATGTCCAAGCTGGGCGTCACCTGGAATCGTCCAACAGTTACCGATGCCGACTGAACTTCTGTAATGTAGAGGAAAGAAAATGTTTTAATACATGTAAAGGCCGTTAATGGCTGCTGTTTAGCCCAATCATGGGCTAAACAGCTGTGACTGTTCTCTAATCTAATCATATCTGACTGATCATTAGAACAAAGCCTCAGTCTTTCCAGATCACAAGGGTTTGATTAAAATCTAGTCATGTGGTTCCTGTGATGATAACAGACTTAAAAAAGGTGTACTTTTTTTTTTTTTTAAATTGTGCCTCATTTAAAAAAAATGAAGTCTGCTTCTGTAGATGGATACCCCCAAAAGAGCCTTAAATTATAGCAGTGATAGTAACCTATAACTGTAATGGAGATTCACATTCAAACACAAAAAGTGTGGCTCATTTCCTCTCAGGCCAGCTGGGGACTCTTTTAAAAGTCAGCTAAAGACATATCTATTTACTCTGGCATTTGATGTTTGTGGCTGCTTTTATGCACTGTACATTTTAGTCTTTAAATCCTTGCACTGCTCATACCTCTGTTTTGTTTTATTGAGCAGTTTTTAGGGTAAAGGTTATTTTCTTGTATTGATATATTACATTTATATTCCTTCATCTCCTATCCTCTTCTTTTTCTTTTAAAAATTTTCTGTTGTCTTAGATTGCTTTCTGTAAAGCACTTTGTGACACCTGAATTTGAACAGCACTATTTATATAAATACTGTTTGCTTACACCCTCTTACTCTGCTTGCATGTTTGCACAGAGGCCCAGTCACATTAATGGCTGTTCCAAACCAACTAGCTTTAAATGTAAGCCCTCCAACACTGAGGCTGCGCCAATGCAGGCTTACTGACCACACTCCTCGAATGTGCAGATCCTGTTTTGTGTCCAACATGGAGGAAACTCTACACACCGTTTCATTTCTGTTGTATTTATAAATAAAATAAAAATGGCTTTCATGAAAATTTTGCATATGTTTTAGGAAAGTATTTAATAATTGATCTGTTATTCTTATTGTTTTAAATACTAATAAAAAAAACAAGAAAAAAGAAAGAAAGACAAATGGTTGTCATAATGTTGATGTAAACACTGGAACGAAACTGAAATATAATTGGAATATTGCAATAAGCGATGGACGTGATCTTAACACGTCCATCTGATAGCAATATAAATCACTGCAGATGCTGACTGGAAGTTCCTGTTTCCGTCAGAGAGAGGCAAGGGTGTCCCCAAGCTTGCTGCTGTATTTCTACACTACCACTTAATTAAGAGACCCTTCAACAATCACAAGTGGCTCCGCAGGGACTTATCCTCGTCATGGACTTGTGGGTGTGGAAGGATTTGGCCGGAGAGTGACTGCATGTGCTCACATCTGGAGGCAATTTAAGGGTTTAAAGTCCTGCAGTGCCTCAATTTGCCCACCAAGTGTCCTTCTTACAGTGAACACAGAACGTGTCTGGGTCTGTGCCCACTAAAACAGAGGGGCTCTGTTGAATGTGGGCTTCTGAGGAGGGTATAAATACTGTCAGGTGTGGGCAGGGGAGGAGAGGCCCTTAATGGGCACAGCTGCTCGGTGATTGGTCTTTGGCAGTGGGTCGGGCCGCAATAACACCTACGTTTGTGTTCATATTGAATGGAACATTAAATCCAGACCCACGCTTACGCAACAGCTCTGAGGCACCACTAATAGGTGATAATGTCGGCAGAGACAGAGGCAGAAGGAATTGAAAACAACTCAATAAGAGACATCATAATATATTTTCACCCACCACAACGTAAAATGCAGGAGAGGGAAGAAATGTAATTTTGGCTAAAAAAGCATTTTGCATGGGTGTGTTTGGGGTTCAAACATAAACATTGTATGTATGCCACTTTCTAGCACCAATAGCCTCAGGCTAGTAACGTTCATCATTCAAGAGTAGTACCCGTCCTGGGGGTGTAAGCCATGTTTTTGTAGCTGCAATTTACAGATGTCCAATAAATGTGTCACATGCAGGAAATCTTAAAGTTACTGTTTGAAAAGAAGAACGCTCTAAGGACACACTCGCTGAATGTTTGTGCGTGATTGTGCTTGCTGAAAACGTGGCTCTGCAGAATGGGCAGATTGTGGGTTGCAGCTTTCTCTAGAACTCCTCATCCAAACAATATGAGTGAGTGATTGAATTAATTGATCACAGGGAACCAGAGACAGAAAATAAAAAGACTTAAACAAAAACCTGTTGCGCTGTCTTAGTGAGACCCACTTTATGTTTTAGACCATTTGAGTCATGACATTTTCTAAAAGTAGAACTTTCTGGGTGTCTCTCATTTTTTTCCACACCCATTCAGGGTTAAGAGTTGGTTTTAGGGTTAAAGTTGAGGTTACAGTTAGAGTGAAGGTGTCACACTTCTTTTCAGTGGTTAAATGTAGGAGTAAAACCAGTAACCTTTAGCCAAAATATGAGAACAGTTTATTTAAATGACGTCAAACCTGGGACTACACTTACTTGAGTCCCCTGGAATACACCTGCCAAGTTTGAAGCGGATCAGACAAACATACAGATGAACGAATATACAGAGATTTCTCAAATTATTATTAAGATACTGTAAGCCAGTGATATTCAACTTGCAGGGCAAATCAAGGCCTCCATACTCCATGCTACTCTAATGTGTTTATAATACAGAGACTTGTTTGAGGAACATGAGAACATTCAATTAATTTCTTACCAGATTTAGTGGAGGAGGGTTTTGGGCTGCTTATATTCTTCTCCTGTACAGCAGGCTGCAGCTGACTGTTGAAGGATGATAACTAAACAGAAAGAATAAACATTATTAGCATTACTACTACAGCAGACTGAGTGCCAGCCAGACAAGACTGATCCGCATTAAATCTTGTTTTAAAATTCGAGCTGTAAGTCAGGGCAGGTCCACCAACTCAGTTTGTTGTGCCACAGAACTCCCTGCCTATATGCTAATTTACTTGCAATTATTTCAATTAGTGTCATGCAGTGGAGCTGCAATAGCACCAATATTTGTGTTCATACTGAATGGAAAATCCAGGCTTGCACTTACGCAACAGCTCTGGGGCAGCTCTTCATCAAACAAGAATTTGAATTTGGGGAAAACGGAGCACATGTATTGAACCAGTAATCAGTAACAGCACATACCTTCATACCTTTAGGCATCAGAGAAAAAGTTAAATTCATTTTAGGAATGCACTGATTCTTAAATTCTGGGCCTTTACAGATGTTTAACATAACAATTTGGCCAATACCAATACCAATTAAAATAATATATGTTTGTTTGCTTTTTAAGTCTTTTTATTTCTTTGTTCTTTTCTTCCAAGGTAACAAAGACATTTTCTATATAAAAAAATAAGTGACCTTTACGACAGTCTTTCAGCTCTTCATCACATAATTTTTGAACACAGGTAAATACTGGCCACTGATACTGGTAAATGTCATCTTATTTGTGAATATCAGTGGGCAGTGTCGATATCAGCCGATGCCAATATTTGTCCAGTATTTCAGTGTATCCCTAATTATTTTTTTTAATCATCTCTGAGTCCATAAAATGTCATGAAAATTTTGAAAAAGAAAAGCATTTCACAATTTCCCAGATCACACATTGGTGTTTACAAATAAAGTCTAATCTTCAGGATTTCCTCATTTTACAATCATACAAAACAGAGAATGTCAGTGTTTCACACTGTGGCCTAATTAATGACGGTTATTAATGAGAAGTGCTGATAAAATTCCTGTTGATAGATTAATGAGCTAATCATCAGCCAATCATTTCATGGCTTTGAAAGAATCTGAATTTAAATAATCCCTGAAATTAAATAACTCACAGTGTTTTCTGGGCTCTCTGGGGGTGACAGTGAAAGATCTGATGAGCTTGAGTTTGAACTGGAGACCTCTGCTCTGGGTTTAGCCAGAGCTGGAGCTTGGGCTGAGTTTGGGGCCACAAGACTGTCCTCCTGGTTTGTGTTGGGGGAACTGGTGAGCCCAACCTGCTGCACAGGAGTAGGTGGAGGAGGAGTAGAAGGCATGGACGGTGGAGTGACAGGAAGGGGCCACTGTGGAGGCCTGCTCTGATGAAAAGTGGCTCCATCCATTTGAGGCATATGCTCAGGGCTGTGGTAGGCATTGTTCTGCAGTGGGATGCTCCCTGCAGGGTAAGGGGCTTCTACTGGTGAAGTGTGGTAAGGCTGAGGGTATACGGAGGGGTAACCTGACTGTGGGGCCATATGACTGGGCAGCTGGGGTAGAAATCCTGGATAGGAGGGTATCACTTGAGTGGGAAGGCCCGCAGGAGGGATAAAAGACTGAGCCATGCTCATTGCCATGGAGATTACATTAGCTAGGGAAAATAGGGGCTGTGAGTGGGGAGGCCACATGGTGGGAGTTTGAACACCAGGAGGGGATATGTTAACAAGTTCAGTGTTAACAGGACTTGGGGTCTCACTCAGAGGACTCGGGGAACTGGGAGTTGGGGAAGCAACAGAAGGGAAGGTGGGGTTACTGGCTACACGTGTGAGGGGAGGATGGATCCCTGCTGGCTTGGGGGAACCCGGAGACCCTGGATATGGGAATGGGAAGTGAGTCTGGTTCATAAAGGGCAAGTGGTATTGCTGGTGATTAGGTAAGAGAGATGTAGGGCGGTGGTAGTGCTGATTATGAAGAGGAGAACCTAGAAGACAAAGAGACAACCAGAATTTAATTCAAGATGTGAAGTAAATCATGTTAGACTAGAATTGAAAGCCTTTCTTGTCATTGTACAATGCAAAATACATTAAAATTAGGAGTGATAGTGTTATTTCTGGTCAACCCAGTGAGTTAAGTTTGATCAATTCTGTCTCTTCCTCTCTTGGTTTTGTCAGTCCAACTCTTCCCTCTCCCTCCTGCCAAGACACACGCCACGAGGAGCATAGAGTAAATGTTTCCCGTCCTTTCAAATAATGGGTTTCCATGGTGAACAAAGACGTTTTGTTTAAAGCAGCATCTGAATATAATTGCATTTGATCGCTGGAGCAGTTGCACACCAGGCTTACATGGCCGTGAGGGATTTAGCATCAGTGGAGCAAGTGAGGCTTTTATGTCAACATTTTAGAGGAGTTTAAATGGGACGCACGTGTGTGTGTACAAGTTTTTGGGTCTAACTGTGAGATTAAAGAAGTCAAAATTTCTACATCACTCCTTGGGGAATAGTTTAGGATGCCAATACCCAGCCCCATCCATTGATTGGCCATTTACCTCAACAATGGTTCCACAGTTATAAACCACACCTCCCATTGCTGATGATGCAAACCAGCTTCTACTTTTTCCAAGATGACGGAAACAGGTTAGGCAACACTCTGTAATGGTGGCGTGTGGCCAGAAGCATTACAAAAGCAACCATGCAGTGGACATCCGGCAGAGAAGGGACACAGGACAAGAGGGAATGAGGATGTACAGATGGCAGGTGAGGCTGAAAGTGCGTGCACGTAGAGGATGTGTGTTCCTAAAGTGACTTTAAATGTCTCTACTGTGGGGAGAGAGACTGTGACAGGGAGGAAACTTTCTTGGAAATTCTGCAGGAGTTTGTTCTGGCAAACAGATGTTGCTGACTATCGCAGCACTGGAGAAACCTCATGCTCTACAGCGACAGCATTCACAGCTCCCTAAAAGCTAGAAAGCGCCCTTCAGGTGAGGTAATTACCCAAGAGGCCCTGCTGCAAAGCAGACACAGACGAAGGCTTTGAGGCGTGTGGATGGTGGATGGCGCCATGTGAATGTCTGAACAATACCAAGAACGGGCCCTGAGGAGGGGAGGGAGTTTATGGGGTAGCTGAGCTTTGCTTTGACTTATTCTTTGCCAAAGGACTGTAACAATTTTTCAGTGTGCTGAAACAGTAAACAATGCTAGGCCTCTTCAGCCAGGGACCAGAGGGAGGGGTGGAGAGCCATTTACCTGGGGCGTTGTGGAAAGACTGTGAGCGTATTAGAGGTCGCACGGGTGAAGTAATGTCTGCACTGGAGACCTCTCCATTGGGACATGGGGGAGAGCCACGTATCCCTATACTCGGTCTAGCCACACTGCAGTCTAAGACAAGACACAAACATGCGTGAGTTGATGCTCGTTCACAATGATCATGCACAGGCAAAAAGATGCAACTCACAAATGCAAGTTAATCTCACATGCATCTTGCAAACACACACGCACACTTGATGGTACTTTTAGACTAAGAGGCTGATTCACTTTCAGGTTCCTATCATTTTTTTATTCTTCAAGAGCATCAATTCATCCAGTTCGCCCATTAATGGGTGGATTAAGTTAATCAGAAAACATGTCAAACTCACCAGGCAGAGAAGAGGACGAGTGTGTTCGAGGCATGGTGTGACTGTGCAGATTAGGCTGTAAAAGAGCACATTTGATCAAATTCAGTCTCTACTTCAAAAACAGTTGAAACGCTCAGTTGTCATGTATTTAATGTTAAGACCTAGTTTAACTATGTATGACTCATCTGCACTTCAAAGCTACTTTACAGGTTTGATGATTAGCTCTAATAGGTGGTTAGGGGCCTGATTGGAGTACTGCTGTATTCTGAGCTCTACATCTATCACGCTGCCTAAAAAAACAACACCTTAATTTAGTTCCATTAGATAAGATGGGGGGACTTACAAGGAAAACATCAAGTCATCAAAACTAAGAGGCAAGCTTAAAAAACACTGGATCCTGCTGCCCAAAGAATGCAATTTATTAATCTACACCATGTCTTTCAAGCTTCAAGTTCTCATTTAGTAATTCAGGATTTCTGTTATAAATTTTGTGGTGACGTTTGTTGGTTAATGGTCTCAGACCTGACAATGTTTTCCAAAACCAAACAGAATGCAGACTGTAGCAAGTCCTCAGAAACTCTGACATGTGAAATCCACATAGTGACACTTTTCTGTAGACTCTAAAAAGTCAACTAAAGACATATTTGTATACATAAGCATTTGAGTGACATAATTTATTTGGTTCTGCGATCATTTCTTGTACTACTTTTAAGTCCAGTTATTTTTTTTGTGCATTTTTTTATTATTTGCCTTTAATGAAGGCAAATTACATTTTTTGCATTGCATAAGATTCACCAGTTCTTTTAAATGTTATATTCCTTGATCTCCTGTCCAATTTTCCTTTTGATTTTGCATTGGTTTAGATTGCTTTTGTAAAACCAGAGTTACTTTTTGACTCCTATCTGTGAAAAGTATTAAATAAACATTGGTTGTTTGCTTTAAACACTAAAATATTCATGAAGGCGTAGGTGACCCTGAAACCTGACCACAGGTGTATTAGGCAACTTCATAGTGTAGTACGACATGAATTTTGTGGGCAATAAAGTTTTTTTTTGTCTCTGTTGGTAATAATACAGATCTGAAGAATTTGTGACACACCGTTTCCAAAATAACCAGTATTATTTTGAAAGGGTGTTGTTCAAAATCTGCAGGATAATGTGTTTTAATTAATTGGGTGATAAAACTCATTAGTATTCTTTGTTTTTTCTTAGTCACTCTTGGATTTTATACATACATAACCATCCCCTTTTGGGTGTTTTCACCCTCATCTGTAGTTTTTTTCCAGTGCCTATCAGCAAATGTCAGCATGCTAGCATGCTAACAGTACACAGCAGAAGCTGCATGACTGCAGACATTTTTGTTTTGTTCTTCCACTGGTGTGTAGAGCAAACTAAGAACAGCCAGACAAGCAGGACCTTCCAGGGATTTAACCTCCATTTATAGAAGTTATTAATAGTCTGAGCACAATGCCCCACCTCAGTATTACAAGAGCCAGAGCAGAGGAACTACGGACAGATGAGTCTCTGGGCTTGTCATTTTCTTCCTGACTTCCTGTTCGTCTGTTTTCTTTCTCTTTTCTTTTCATCTGTTTTTTGTTTTTGTTTTTTCCTTGACAATGTAGGACTGCAGTCATATTAGTTCTTGCTGGATGTAAGAGGATGTGTCTACAAGTTAAATGTAAGACCTTTTTAATGCCACTTGAAAGGAAAATTAAGACCAAACTTATGATGGAAATACACATTAAAACTGAAACTAAAAACTTAACTTAAACTCAACCAAGTGAAATTGTTTGAGTCTAAGAATGTCCAGATGTTTTTTTATGTGAAAATAAAAGAAAAATATCATTGTTATCCCAAACAATATCCCACAGACCAAAGTTTGAAATGCCTTCAACATACAGCACAGTTTGCTTCATAAGCATTTTCAAGCACCAGCTGTATCCACCTTAATTCTAAAGCCAATGGTTGTTAAACTATTCCCATTTCCACAGAGTAAGCAACTGCAGGTTGGCTGGTTTGGACATACTCTTCATAGTCATCTTCAGGGTTTCCACCAAAGTACTGCAAGTCCAACCAGCTGTGGGCCTAAATTAACTCCCCAATAGGCCTAAATATTGGAGATGTTTGGATTTTTAGTTCCTTTTATACCTAAGGTACAGCCATTAAGTTAACCAATCATTGGATTGATGAACTGACAGACATCCCTAGAGCCAAATAATCTGTTGTTGGAGAGAAGCCAGAAAAGCTTTGTCCGTTTCAGAGTAATTTTGCAGTGAGGGAGTCAGAGACATAGTGAACAAGATAAACCAATGGCAAATAGAAGTCACAGCTCTTATTTGCCCCCCCACTAAAAGCACAAGAATGATTAGCTCTTTGTGTTTTGCAAAGTGGAAAATATCTTGGCAGAACAGACACTTTTTTCCCCCCAAGTGCACAAACTGTACCTGATTAGGTCATATCTTGTACAGGACTGCACTGCTCCCAACAAGTCAGTTCGTTTTACAGTTTAACAAAACCTTGATTCATAAAAGCTTAATACATCCAAGCATAAATTATTTTACCCACTCATTGTGGGCAGATATGCTGGAAAGTTCATTATGTTGTTAGCAGTGGAAAGGATTTATGGTTATGTGAACAAATACAAAAAAAAAAAAAAAGGAGACACATGACTTAATGTGTTTTATGACATTAGCACTCTAAGTGAAAGCTCTACCTCAGGTGCCTTTAAGAGCACTTAACCTTTAATCTCAAAGGGCAAACCTCAGAAAGGACTGTGGACACTGAGGGTTTTTTTTTATTATCAGTGGAGAAGGCATTACTCTGAAGTTTTCCATTTGTTCCAGATTTATAGGTCTGTCTTTGATAAGCACAGATACAGCTGATGCGGTTTACGATAATCAGCACTGTAAAACACAGTCACTTCCTTTTTCTCTCAGCTAACAAAGCTGTGGTACAGATTTACAGAGAGGAGCAGGTGCTGCTGCTGACCTGTGAGGACGACAACGAGTTAATCCCTCCGTGCAACGCAGGCTGGACAATTCGGTGCCCGCTGGAGTGGACCGGCTGTTGTTTGGCAAACAGCGCTTCGGCCCGTTTGATGATGTCACCCAAGCGGTAGATAAAGCCCTCCTTCTCTGATGGCAAGATGAACTCGTTGTGCACCTAGATGGCAAGAGGACAGTGGAGAATGTATTCAGATACTTCACTTAGTCAAATTCAAAGTCAAAAGATGATATTTCATTAAAAAGAAAAAGCTAGAGTACTCTAGATATTAACAGAGAATTTCTAAATAGGGGAAAACTCCAATTCATAGGGGGCGCGTGCCAGGAAGTCCAGGATAAATGGGGCCCTTTGGAGCTGTGATGCTTGTAAATACATTTTTCTGGGAATTTTTAATAGAAGAGGTTCAAATAATAGATTTAATTCATTTTTCAATTATTTTTTTTTCACAGGCGCATGCATAGACTGTATATAAAAGATGGATGTGGCCATTGTGACATCACCCACTAGTTTGTGAAGTCCTGTTTTTGAAGTCTTCAGTTGCCATCACCAAATCAGTTTTTTTTATTTTTTTAAATATTTTTTTAAACCAGACATCTCAAGCACAGGGCGGATCTGATTGTAAAATGGACACCGCACACCCATACAGTTGTAACTTGTCAATCAGACGGTAGACCCACCCTAAGGCATACCCTGATTTATCAAACTTCTGGACACTAACGGGGACCATAATTTACAAATTAAACTACACTTTGTGTCAAAAAAGACTTGAAACTAGCTACTGCAACCATAACCTCATAAGGAGACTGTTTACTGAGGTCATACAGCAAGCTAGCTGAGGGCTGGATTCCCATAAACTTCTATACAATCTGACTAGAGGAGTCGCCCCTGGCTGGCCATTAAAAGGAATGCAGGTTTAAGCCACTTACACACTGGCTGAGACCTGATTATGCCCCAAAAATCTATTGTAGTTATTGTTTGGAAACAGCTGTCATTAGGAAGGATGTCTTTTTGTAAATCCATAATCTATCAGCATACAAAAGCAGAACGCTGGCATTTTATGAGAAAAGTCAGCTCTCCCATTAAGAAAAACACTGTTTCTTTTCACCTAAAATAAAATATAGCCTTCTTGGTCTAGAAGATGGTGTAAAACATTATTTTAGCTGTTTAGCTCCATTCACTATTACTCAGAACCATCTCGCACTCATCCTTTAAATTACTCCTGAATTCTCTAAAATGGCACTCATTAAATTAACTCTCTCTGTAGACTGGCTCTCATATTAGCATAGCAATGCAGCTTTTGCATCAAAAGTGACAGTACTTGTTTCACAAGAGAGAAAGAGGAAAAAGACCCTTGAATGTTCTGCCTTTATACATTATTAAAATGGTAATACTAATCCAATTTTAGTAGCATGAGGTGGAGGTGATTTTATTTAATTTATATAAAATTGTTTGGTTAAATCTGTAAAAAAAAAAAAAAAAAAAAAAAATTTAAATTTAAAAGG
>VUQI01062653.1:31420-42059 GCA_015106735.1 Paratilapia polleni | reverse complement strand
CGTGTCCAGCCCTACCCTCGTTGCATGCTTCATGAACCGCCTTTAACATAAAGAAAAAGAAAACACGTTAAGGACACTAAAATATTTTATTTTACAAAGTCTGTTTCCTATTAGAAATTAGCTCACCATTAAGAGATTTAAGAAGTCTTCACAGAGGGTGAACAAGTTCTCATCCCACTGCGGGCCACACTGAATCCACAGTTGCCTGCATTTTTCAAACCACTCCACCATGTGCACAAAAAAAGGTTCAATTAAAAACTACGTACATTCACTTATACAGTATTCAAATACTATGGACCTTGATGTATCATGTGTATACTCATCTTTTTGATCAGGCCCTGTACTATTAACCCCAAGAGTCCTTGACCACCACCAGGTAGTATGAGGTTTTTTCCACACTTGTAGAGGCAGGCAAGTCCCAAACTGGCCAATTTAGGATGTTTTTGAACCAAACCCTAAACAATATTAACACATTTTCATTAATCCCACTGACAATGGAGCATCACAGTGTGTTACTGAGGCTTTATCTTACCCTGCTGATAAGTTTATCCAGTTTGCTGAGAAACTGTTGAGAACATTTCATGGGAGTCTCTTCATAAATCACTCTTTGCAAAAATACATCCAGTGGCTGGACATTTCGAGTCTTTAACACCTCACCGATGACATGCTCCAACTAAAAGGTTTAAGCATACAATTTGCTTTTCTCCATTAGGGTTGAGTACTGTTTTCTTAAGTGACAGTAATGCAAGGTGAGCTAGTAAAGTTTGGCATCCCCACCTGTGTGTTCTGAGCCGGTTCCATTCTTGTGAGGAAAGGCTTTATTGCCCCTCAGCTTATGCAGTCTTCAAAATGGCTATAAACAAAAAATGCAAATATAAACCTACCAAATTTTGGGCTATTTGAAAAACGGTCACTCTGTGTACATTATCTGCCACACGAATTAGGGAGTATGGATGTGCCCATGGATGTGTCTAGACTCTACACTCCCAGTGATTTTCTGAAGTTTAATTCATTTACAGTCAACAAATTGAACATTTAAGGTTATCAGTGTGACCTTTAAAATTAGTCTACTTACAATGCTTTATGTATCTACCTATTGTTGTACATAAAGTCTGAGCTCAGTCATGAGCTACGTAGCTAACCTTTTCGACTTCATCCTCTTTAGCCGAGTAAGATAGCTTAACAACTTACTTGATGCTAATGGAAGCTAACGCTACCTCCTAGCTAACACTAATTCCAGACCATAACCATCAGCTGCCCTGAAAACTAAAGTCGTTAAGGAGACCATGTCAGATTGTATTGTTTATATGGCTCTACTTACTGTGTTCTCAAAATTTGGCACAAAAACATGACATGATAGGCTGCTGATTATTGTGCCAGTTTTTCAGTTGGTCCACTGCAAAACGCGCCAGGCGGGAAGCCTTTACAGTCATCACGCAAGCGCGCCAGGGTCCAGCCAGTCTCCCTTATGTTCCTCAGTAGCTCTTTAGAGTTGGTCCAGTGACTGAAGAAAACATCGGCCTTTTATGCAGTCATTGAGTTGGTTAAAGGATTAATTTGCCATAGATCTATTCGTTCATCAGGGACAAGAGAAACATCTTTCTGATATTTTCTGTGTTTTATGGTATAACATATTTAATGGTAAAATTTAATTAAATACATTTACTCAAATACTGTACTTAACTACAACTGGAGGTATTTGTACTTGCAATTCTACTACATTTGTGTGACAGCGTTATCTGCCAGTTAATTCTCAGATTCATATATTTTTGTCCAATGAAAATCCATATAGGCCATATAGGTGATTTTTAATTTGATACAGTGTTTAACAAATTTATTAGATCACCACCCAGTGTAGGGTTTATGCCACAGCTGCCCTAAATTAACAGTATAAGTAATTACCAAAATAATTTTTTTATGTTTCTGTAATGGTTAATCCACCAGTATGTGCAAGCTCCTTAATCAAAATATTTTCAATGTTAAAATACAATTATTATTGTTATCCATGAATTTAAAACAACTTAAACAATAGTAAAGATTTTTTGATTAAGATGCCATATTTTAGGCACTCTGCAACCCCGCACTGTTGCCTTTCGTGGTCTGCCACTTCGTGGCTGAATTGCTGTGGTTCCTAAACACTTCCACTTTGCAATAATACCTCTTACAGTTGATTGTGGAATATCTAAGAGGGAAAAGAATTCAGGAACTGACTTGTTCCAAGGGTGGCATCCTATTACAGTACCTCACTCAAATTTAGTGAGCTCTTAGAATGACTCATTCTTTCACAAATGGTTGTAAAGGCAGACTGCATGGGTAGGTGCTTGATTTTATACAGCTGTGGCAATGGGACTGAAAACACTTAAATTCAGATTCAAGATTAAGAGGTGTCCCCCAATACTTTTGTCCATATAGGGTATTTAAACAGTTAAAAAGAACTCTTTGATTAGCTGGGAAATGTCACAAAGCTGGGTTGTTTTTCTGAGCTCATGAAAAGTTGACCTTTTAGGGACATCTGGCTCTTAAAGGACAACAACACTACAAACATGATCTTAGAAAATATGATCCATTGTTGTATATTAAACTACCCAGCAGTAGTTAAAATTAGCTCAGCCTTGAACATTACAGCAGTGAAATGCAACACACACATTTATGGCAACAGCAACTCAAAAACAACATAAATAATAGTAAAACGTTGTCAGGGAGCATGTTTCTGCTGAATAAGTACTTCCGATACATTAAGTACATCTTCCTGATAATACTTACATATTCACACATAGGTATGGCTTTGACTGCAGGACTTTAGTTTGTAGTGGGTATTTTCACAGTGTGGTAGGCCTATTGCTACTTAGCATCTGTCAATTTCACAAAGACAAAACAATTACATTTCCCCTGAGTGTGAAGTCATTTATTCCCATTTAGCTGAAACATTGACAAAAAAGTGTTTGTTAAGAGTATTTCGTCATTAAGAAAGTGTATTGAACAGCTTCTTCAGAAAGGCTGATAAAAGAAAAATAGGAGAAACCCCATTTAAGACGTGGGACCCCAGCTTTCATAAGAATATTACAACAGAATTTTGTAAGCTAAATATTGTTTAAAACATAAAGAAAAACATTTAATTTCAGTTTCACAAAATAATTATGTATGGGATGTTCCCACACTGAAGTGCATTATTTGGTAGGAAAATATAATAATTCTGTGCAATTTTTACAAACACAAAATGCAAGTGTAAAATAGTGGCAAGAAAGCTGGCACCAGGTGTAAGTGCACTTGTGTTTCGTTTTGTTTTTTTTGCCAGTGCAAAGTTAATACTCCAACTTTGTTCAAACTGCTACTCTGCCAGCACTACTAAGAGAAGGAAGAGTTTATGTTCCATCAGTGCATTTGTTTATCTCTTTCTCAGTAAGGTAACACAAAAACTACCAAAAAAGACAAATTCCAAAAGATTTGGTGGAAAGGTGTAGCGTTGGCAAAAAAGGAACTTCATTTTTTTAATGCAGATTCTGATCACTTTCTTTAAAATTGCAAACGATTTGCCCAAATGGCCTTGGCAGAGGACGTGCTCTCTAAGTGCCCTATTGTTTTTATACGTATTCCTGCCTGTAGTCATTAAGTGCTCTAAATAGATTTCTTCTACCTTTAATGTGCATCCTAAATGAAGTGCACCATGCTATCCTCACATTCTTTGGGCACACTAAGTTTGTAGTTTTGGCAAACTAACTTATAATTCTTTCCATCATTGTTGTCCCAATATTCAGTTCCACAGACTTTGTACTGAATGGCAAACTCTAACACTGCTTCTGGGTGCAGGAATGGAGGGACAGGCAGATGAAAACGAAAGGTATCACAGCTAATTTGGCCCATATCTCCTTCCCAGTGCTTGGTGATGTTGGACACCCAAGAGGCCTTAGCTTCTGCGCAGCTCTTCCACTCTGTAAATGAATAACGAGCCATCACATCTTTCTCAAAGTCCAAATTGAGGACTTGGGTGATTCCGATCACCCCCAGTTCAAAACACAGGACTCTCTCCAGACACACTTTCTGCTCATGGAGACGATGCAGGAATCCTGGATGGTCACCAGGTTGCTGGGCAAAAACTGGCTTCAGATATGGCAAAGAAATCTCCATATGCCTTCCATCTGCCATCTCTGCACCCATCAACAGTCTAAAGGTAACATGATGTGGCACAAACGGATCCTCTCCTGATTTAAAATGCCTGATGTTTTCCAGGTCCAGTCCCAAAGAGTCAACAAACCGCACACCAACATTTCTGCATTGCTTCTTCTTTTCTGTGGCAGAAGGCAGCGAGTGTGACCGCTGATGGATGATGGGTTTAGGGGTGGGTTCACAGGAGAGACTGCGGTGTAACTGTCCTTTTGGCAAACAGACTCTGGGGCTTGGGGGGCGGATGGGAATTGGCTTCTTCTGTGCATTAGGCTTGTCAGCTCGGAGCATTTCAGTCAGGTTGATAGTAATGCAGGACCTTGAGACACCGCTGTAGCTGGACATCGGCTGTTCAGGTTTTGTTGGAGGAATCCTCTCAAGTCCAATAAACCACTCTTTATCCATGTTTTGTGGCAACAGGGGTTCAGTTCACCTGTAAAGTTGTGAAGCATTTAGTTAGCTGCCACTGTGTCACATTCATCCGCCAATTTTTTTTTTACTCTAATTAAAAGAAATGACCCAGCTGCAACATTACTTTACTCGTTTTAACAAAAAATGCACTAACCTTTGCAGCAACTTTGACCAGAACAATGTTGTACTTGTATATTTGAGCAGTAAAGAGTGGGCGTGTACTCGGGGAGTACGTGCCTGCATGCATACAGCCTATTTCTGTCTGTCTAAACGATTGAGGTATTACCAAAATTGCCTTTAACACGACTAAATAAAATTAGACGTTGACATCACCTCACCATATAAAGATATGAAGCGTTAGTCACATCTAAGCTGCAGGGCGCAGCCAAATCTCGATCCTCCATTTATAGTAGTATTTATTAGAGCTGCGTGTTTCCCTGCACCACGTAGCGTCCGCTATTGGTTGCAGCCTTGTAACCAGATTTGCAACTGCAAACCACCTTCACTGTGCTCCAACATCCCATACAGGTCTTCAGTGTGAAGTCTATACAGATCAGCTAGCATGCTCGCCGTTAACAGGAAACTACACACTGACCAGAATGACGTCGCATGGGTGATTGAGTACTTCAAATTAAGCGGTTGCAAGTTCAGCCTTTTTAACTTCTGTCTTCGGACACGGTGTTCGCCGTTTCCCACCATGTGCTCCCCGTTTTGTTTTTATCAGTAGCAAGCAGACTCCTCAAAAGGGGCTTCTGCAAACGGTTTAAAACGCAACCAGCGTGCTTTCACTGCAAGTCCCATGATGCACCACTGACGCTCACTTCGACACAAACAGCGAGCCAGTCAGCAGCAGGTAAACAAACCTATCTGACTGGGACGGCGAGCCAAACAAAGCGTTTGCGTCGTGTGACCGTCTTGCATTTGTAATGGCGATAAGGATGACAGTCGGAAAAGAGACGCGCCAGCTGGCAACAGCTGATTAAAACAACAGCTGAACTGTGACAGCACACCGAGGCAGTTCGACGAGAATCAAGAGGACGCGTTTAACCTGCAGAAGAGGAGAGACTGACATCTGCGCATGATGCATTGCAGCATTTTTGAGAAAATGGGTGTTTTTAGTCTCATTATCAGACTAGAGTATGTGATCCGAGATGTCGGTTGGGTTCTTTAGCTACCGTATGATTTTTAACTGTGTTGGACTCGAAGAAACGTCCCCCTGTGGTGCAACATGGGGCCCATCATGCAGGAACGCACAGCATCCACGACACTGAAACGCGTCGTTTCCAAAGAGAAGATTCGGGTAAAAAATACTGAAAATAGCGGGACAGTAACCAGGTAGGCCTCGTTTACAGTGACGCGTTTTACACAGTTTAACTTATCTTTTTGTTGCCGATGTGACGGCAGTTCCAACAAACCCGTGTTATGTTTTTACAGTTCAAAGAAAGGTAACAAGACGAAGAAATCTGTGGGCCAAATGAAAAATGGCCTCCCAGGACCAGGTCAAGATAAGGACACAGTGACAACAATGCATAGGGTACGTGAATGACATCCTGATGAATTAAAAGGGATGTCATTTTTCAACATTATCCTTATTTGACGGGACGATAGTGTTGCCTCATGAGTTCTTGCCTGTTACATAAGACAGAAGTCATCAAACAATTAAGAAAGATTGTTTTACAGGGTGCACAGTCAAAAGGTGCCAGAGTGAAGTCTTGTACTACGCGGAATGCAAGCAAAGTATCCAGGTAAGAGTGGAGATGGGTTTTGAATTCTTTGTGATTTCTTGTAAATCCCTAAATCCCCAACAGCTTTTCCTCATCTGCCTCTTCACAGCCCTGAAGAAGAAGGAGATTTGAGACCTCAACTGCGCAAGCAATCATATGCACACAGGAAGGAGGAAAAACGAGAAAATCAACGCATGTCCCAATGCAGCAACGAGCTCCAGCAAAATCGTGGGGGGATGGGGAAAAATCGGCGAGCCCTCTCACTGCCTCTCTCTCCGATATCAGGGGTACGGCAGGTTCCCGCTCACCCCCTAACACACTCTCCAGCTCCCACTCCTGAGGCACTCCAGCAGCAGTACAACCACAAGGACGACGACACTGACAGTGCCAGTGATCTGTCAGACTCGGAGAGGCTTCCCGTTCTGCCCTCCCCATGCACTCCCTGCACCCCTCCCCACCTCAACCTCCGGGCAGAGATCATCAACACTAGCGACTTTCCCCCAGACTTTCCGGGACCACATGGGGCAGTGGGTGATGAAGATGAGAATGAGAAACCGAGCTACAGTTACCCAGACTTTCTTCCTCCTCCCTTTAACAGCTGGAGTCTGAGACAGCTGGCAGTGTTTCTGCATACAGAGGGTCGTGGTGCCCCCCGGCCCAAGCCGGTAGGGCCCTTAGAGAAGTACCTGGAGAGGCTCCTCCAGCTGGAGTGGCTCCAGATCCAAACAGTACAAGCAGAGAGCAGCCGTCCGCCTGGGAGCCGTCTAAGGCCACAGGGCTTCTCCTCTGCTACTACTGCTCATCAACCCAGGCCTCACACAGCTCCACCATCCCGACTCAACTCCCCAAAAGGGCTGCGACACAGCCAGCGAGCCTTCCCATTTGTACCTGTCAACAACCCGCCATCACCAGCCTCAACCCAGCACCAGCTCTCCCGCTTTCCAGTGTGTCCTCACTGTCACATTCGCTACCCACTGTGTAATGGAAGCTGCTCTGCTTATGCCTATCAGCGCCACTCACGACTCAGCCCACTGCTTGAGCGCAGAGCCCGACCTGGTGCGCCAACAAAAAGGAGCAGCAGTGAGACCCGAGCCACCTCTACAGAAGGTAGGAGCCCAGGAGGACAAGGTGGAAGTGTGGGAGGGGCTCAGACCCCAGTTAGCCCCTCAGCTGGAAAGAGTCATCACAGGCACACGCAGGCTGCAGGCAATGCCCGTAAGCTACCCCAGGAATCTGGCACTAACCCAAACAGCAGAGGTCAGGTAAGAAGAAGCCGTGTCAGAGCTAACTCTGAGACAGATGTTAAAAAGGAGCCTGGTGGCATTAAAGCAACTGGTGCAGAGAAACGCATTTTTGCTGCAAGTAAGAGAGAGATCATCACATCCAAGAGAGAGGAGAAGGACTGGCAGAAGACAGAGGCAGTAGGTCAAGCCTCTAAAACTGCCATGAAAAGAGCTGCTAAAGACCTGTCTTCTGTTCCCAAAGCTCCGCTTAGTAGTAAGCAGTGTGGCAAAACAAAAAATGTGCACTTTGTTGCAAAGTAACCCCTGCAGTCCTGCAATATAATGCTTTCCTTAGCGGTTACTTGGTACAGGAGCTTGAACCTATGCTTGCTTTCTGTGTAAACTGTGTAATACTAACATGTTTTAACTGTTGTACAGCTAAATCAGTCGGTAGTGTACAGCCTTTAAAGGTCAAAACCATTAGCAACCGAGCAGCTAGAATACAGATAAAACAAGAGTAATTTGACATTTAAATAGAACATAACTATATACACTGCACTTAATTCAAAATGTACAGTTATAGTTATAATGCTGGTTTGACAGAAGGCTCATTATGAACCTCAACACTCCTGTTATTCAAAAAGTAAAGCTTTTATGTAAACTAAACTCTATTGCACTGCACAGTCATTGCTCAGTAATCCTCTAATGTTAAAATAAGCATTTACTGTCCTGCTGGCCAGTTTTCAGCATAAGTAATCCATAGTGAAGTTTAACAGAGGTCATTACATTTCAGTCATCAGATGCGACCATAGCTGTTACTAGTGCAATTTTTGATGTTTTTTTTGTATTTGTTTTCAGTGTTGTTATTTTTTTTTTGACTTTTTTCTTTTTTATTGTTCCTTTGGTGCCTCATGTTTTCAGACACATTTTAAGTTAAAGCATCTTTAGCTGAAAAGGAGGCACAGTAAATGGTGGGGTACTGCAGTAATGTGGTCTGTTTCAGATATATTTGTGCTATGGTTTTTACATTTTTGGTTACAAGGGCTTTTCATGTTTGAACAGCTTGAATTGTAGTCTATGATAATATACTGTATTTTGCATAGAGCCGAGCTCTTTCTATCATTGAAGACGGTGTAATGTTTGCTACGAATGTAAATGCATATTTTTCCAAATTTTATATACCATAGTTATATTTATCAGAAGTGTTGTGGTTGACTTGTACTTACCATTGTCATTGCTGTTTACACTGTCACGCACAAAAAAGAAAAATACCAAGTAAAAGAATTGAATGTAACTTTTATGTCATTCCCAGGATTCAATGGAAGTTCAGAGGAGCATAGCTATTAGGCTGCAAAGTTCTACATATCACCTCCATATTCCACTGCATACTTGACATCTGTAGAACTCTGTGTTTACATGAGTGTTTTATCTGTTTCTTGTGATTATTATGTGCACTTGATTCATGAGAACACTACACCAATGTAAAAACGTGCTACGTGTTCTGACTGCACCTCTTTACTTAATATCTATGTAAACTATCAAAGCCATAGATAAGGGGCCTGGAGTGGCACTGTTGTTCTAAATGTGTACATTACATTGACATGCACGCAGAAAGATTGTGGTATGTACAGTATTTTCTCAATGTTGAATGCAAGTATTTGTAAGGCATAGAAATAAATGTTTTGCACACAAGAGGCACTAGTCTATTGGTCATTCTTTGGAGCACCTAAAGGAGTTGTACCTGATTCTGAACTGTTTTTGTTAGTGATATTGTGTATACAATTATACAACCCTCATTGCCATTCAGAAATGCTGATTACTGCATTCATAAGCAAAACTTTGTATACTAGTGTATTTCTTTTTGAATGTAATGTAGATTTATTACATGGTTTGGAATACTTTAAAGAAAATGTGTTCTTTCATTCATTTTAAAGTTTGTAATCAGATCTTCACAGATAACTGCATATGAAATCTTTTTCTCAGCTATTTGTGTTCCCTGTAGCCTGACTGCTTGGCAGATACCTGCATGTCACCCTGATGATTAAGTCTTTTAATGGAAAGCACTCAGGTAGCAGCACAGAAAATCTCAATGTACTTATGTCTTCCTTTGGCATGGAAAGGGTTTTAGAAGCTGACGAAGCTGCTTCTCTCTGTCGTTCACACACCCTGCAACAAAGAACAGGTCCTTAAAATGGGAACTGCTGTTGCCTCAAAGAGAAAAAAAAAAATTGCAGTAACAGCAGATTTAGGCTACCTAGGTGTGTGCTGGCAGTGAAACCTGAGTTGCCAAATGTTTGTAGGCTGACATCCTCTCTATAGACAGGCCCATCATTCCACATGAGATCATAGCCACCCACTCTTTTCTCCTTGCCAGTGAGCCTAAGGAGAAAACCGTCCATTAGAACGCAGTGTGGAAAAAGGGAAATGGTAATGAGATGTTTAATGTTGCTAAACTTTTCAAAAGTGCTTCTTTACACCCACATTCTTAACTTTAAAATATGCAGTCACCCAGGCTCAGACCATATAAACTTGCTATGTCTGTAATGACTGCAGGGACAGGAAGCCCTCAAACACTGTTCTCTGATGACAAAAAGGAAAATATACAGTGGTGTGAAAAAGTGTTTGCCCCCTTCCTGATTTCTTATTGTTTTCCATGTTTGTCACACTTAAATATTTCAGATCATCAAACAAATTTTAATATTAGACAAAAAAATAACACAAGTAAACACAAAATGCAGTTTTTAAATGATGATTTCATTTATTAAGGGAAAAAAGATATCCAAACCTACCTGGCCCTCTGTGAAAAAGTAATTGTCCCCTAAACCTAATAACTGGTTGGGCCACCCTTGGCAGCAAGAACTGGAATCAAGTGTTTGTGATAACTGAGTCTTTCACATCGCTGTGGCCCACACTTCTTTGCAGAATTGTTGTAATTCAGCCACATTGGAGGTTTTCAAGCATGAACAGCCTGTTTAAGGTCATGCCAAAGTATCTCAATATCTCACTCGGATTTAAGTCCAGACTTTGCCTAGACCACTCCAAAACCTTCATTTTTTTTTTTTTTTTGAGCCATTCAGAGGTGGACTTGCTGGTGTGTTTCGGATCACTGTCCTGCTGCAT